>CM040184.1:23504922-23649922 GCA_022606455.1 Callitettix versicolor | reverse complement strand
TTACTGCAATTCTTATACTAACGAATTTTATTAGGCCTAATTCATATGTAACTAAGATTTGAACAAAATCTGATTAAACGATTTTGAGAAGTTAACCCAATTTTCCGGTGTTATATCGTGTTATGAAAGAGCAAGAATTGTATTTATTAAAATTTAAGTTTTTAACAAATTTTGATTTACGACCAGAGTTCACGCTCATTTTTTTCCAAAATGATTATTGAGTGCTCATTTGTGCTCATTAAATAGTGTATTATATTTTTTCTCCATAATAAAAAGTAATAAAAAATTATAAAGCACGGTTAGACAATGTGAGATATTTTTTATAATGTGTAATAAAATACTGTGTGCAATATAATGATCTGCCTTCGTCAATTTTACTTTCGTTGACGCGTTTCGGAGAACCCCATCTTCAAAAACTATATCTATACTCCTTAGAATTGACGAAGGTAGGGAAGGCAGATCATTATATTGAACACAGTGATAATAATCCTAGCAGAAAAGGAAGAAGAATATAAAAAGAATTTGTAATAAAATAATATTGAAAATTTGCAAAACAGCTGAGAAAAGTAAATATTTAATTTCTTTTTAATAGGCGGTCGAAATAAAAAAGAAACTAGGTAAAAAGTTGCTTAGTGAAATGAAATATTTTGTAGTATTATTTTTATTTTAATCAGAAATTTGCCTTCATTTGTGTGTTTACAGAATATAAACATGTAAAAATTACGTTACTAGAATGAAAAAAGTGTCTAACCTAAAAACTATCCCGGGTGCCTAGGCCTGTATTAAAATACTAAAACCAAACCAGAAACGGTATCAGAAACTTGAAAATGAAAGTTAATTAATGCTTTCGAAACGTCGTGTATTGTTCCAAACATACAAATAGCCTAACGAAAAATGATTAAACAAATGTTTAACAATAATATAACATCACTCAGTAACAATTTCAAAAACAGGAAATCATTTGCTTTGACTTAAAACATACGCTTCCATGTTCCAACAAAATGTTTAATTTATTTTCTAGACGCGAACTTTCTCCCGTTTGTTTCCTTTCCAGCGGTAAATTAAATTTAGCTGCATCAAATTACAGTACTCTGATATAGGAGGCATTGGCAATGCACACTGAGCGCTCACGTTGTTGCGTCATAACAATTGATCAAGTGTACAATTTGAAAACCACTTTAGGTCAATAATTACTGCCTGCATCATCGATGTAAGGACCACCCGTCCTGGTTACGTTGCTATTAATTATACTTTCAATTGCGAAAGTGAAATTTAAAGGATGACCAGACACGCGAGAACACCGTGCCCTTCCTTACAGGGTCACGTGTAAGCGAATTTCATTAGAACATGAGCTATTGGACGGCAAAAAACCTTGGAAGAGCAAAAAACCGAGACCTTTAAATGAGCTTCTATTCTGGACATTTTGTCAGTTTTTGAGAGGTGATTAAAATTTTTACATACACATAGGTGCAAACATATATATATATATATATATATATATATATAGTGTGTGTGTGTGTGTGTGTGTGTGTGAGAGAGAGAGAGAGAATTAATATAGTTTGACACAAGAAAGAAGAGGCACTATTCATTTCGACTTCAGACTTGGATCGAGGACCACAACGATAATACCAAATACAAAAATGGCAAAACATCTGAACAATGTTTCTTATTATTATTACTTATATTCGATGTAAACAATGGCATTAAACATAACCTCAATTGAAATCTCATTGTTAAAGTAACAGCTGTTATGCTTAATCATCTAAACAAATATTACCTACACAGCCGCATCGCTGTAATCCTTGAGTCTGTAATACATAGAGATCTCACAGCACAGGAATTGTGTGACTGAAAATGTAGAACGCTATCTATCAGAAGGGAAATGAACTATGTAATTTTAGGTTAGCTTTTGAGACTACAATTAGGTTATTTGTTAATGTACGATATTAATTAGAGATCTTAATTGAGTGTAAGATAAATGCACGTCACTGCAGCAATTTATAGACTCAAGAATGGGCAGTTAGAAAAACGAGTTCAGAGCGTTCTGCTGTCGGGTTTTGGTACTACGTGCATTTCATCATTTCATTCTAGCATCCTGATTTTATACCAGACTTACTGCTATGCGTTACAATTCTCGTTGTATTTAGAGCTAAAATTTTTACATATTTAGATTAGGCCTAGATAAATTATTAATTTTTTAAACTAATTTGTATAGATTTTGTGTCTGCGGAAACCTTTTTTTTTTGTTAAATTATAAGGAAAAGAGCTATTCATTATTATTATTATTTATTTATTTAGTCGTTTCATTAAATAGTCAGCTGATTTTATTATATGCATATTTTATTTTTTTGCATGTTAGCCAATCAGCTGTTAATTTACATTTTGTTGTTATCAAGTAGGCCTTGAATCAATAACACATAGAGCTCCCACCCAGTGAATTTATCTTACACTCGATTAAGATGTCTAATTAATATAATTATTCATTCATACATTAACAAATAACCTAACTGTAGTCTCAAAAGTTAACCTAAAAACATATAAATGGTTCATTTCGCTTCTGATAGGTAGCATTCTACATTTTTAGTCTCACAATTTTCTACACAGTAAGATTGCTATGTATAGGTTCAAGGCAAAAACTAAAATAAAGTATATGGTTAATTTTCCTTCTGATAGATAGCGTCCTCCATTCTCAGGCACACAATGTCTTATGTGGTGAGTTCTTTTTGTATTGTATTATAGAATGAAACATAAAACTCAAAACCTGTCCTGCAAACGTCACTAAGTTAAACGCATAAGTAGTAGGATACCTTTTCTTTAATTACAAATACCGAACAAAACGTAGTCCTCAGGTAAAAGATGTAATGCAAGGATACTGTACGAGGTAGGCTACAGTTTGAATGTTGTAAGGTAAGGGTGATCCGGTGACCCAGTTTGATCAAGTGACGGCCTTGCAGGCTGCACGATTGCTTGCCTCGGGGGAGGTTACCTCTTTGCTAACCAGGTTATAGCTTATTCACTAATGCTACACTGAAAGAGAAATCCAGAAAGTCAACTTGTTCGGGTTTCCTTTCAAAAGTAAGGAAGTTGTGGAAACTCTTCAACCCATTATAGAAAAATCTTGTCTAAGTATTACACAATCAAGTTATTGGTCTTGAAGCACATGGGGAAAAATGCAATTACTCAAAATATAATAATCGGATTTCGCTCAAAACGTATTTTTCTTTTATTGAAAGCCTCTTTTAATGTTAGCTTTGGCGAGAGGAGTGAATAGAAAAAAAGTCTGCCAAACGGAAGAATGTAACGAAAATATGGAAAGAACGATCAAACGAATTTCGTCTCTCTATTTCTGTCTTTTTCTTTTTCCTTTTCGACAACAATACACACGTATTATATGGAAAAGTTATGTTGCTTTGGTTTCAGTACTTTTCCTTAGTTGAAGAACACGTCCACGTTGTAACCGTTTATAATACATTCGAAATTAATATAAATTGTAATAATAATTATTATTAATATTGCTAGTTTTTAACAACATAACCTAAAACTTATTATAACTTATCAGCTGTTCAATGAAATCAGCTGATCGTTACGAATTAATATAAAACAAATGATCTTTTACCATACAGTAAATAATATCTAAGCTAGGTTCACGTATTTATTTATTTAAACGAAACAAAATATTTGTAACAAATCTTCAAATTAATTGTGTATTCAGCAAAGATATCATTAACGAAACTTCGCTTGTGTTGGTAACTCCCCGAGTTCTACACGTGTACTTTTTTCAATTAACTACCAATCAGTAAATGTTTTTTAATTTTTTCATGTTACACTAACTTGAGTTATAAATGTTTATTGTTTTGAACAATATCAGGTGAACCGATTTTGAAAAAAAATTTTTTTTTTTAGATTTTATGTGTATTTACAAAGAGATTTTCTTTATTTTGGTGTATTGCTTTTGTGCATGTAATAAAGAGTTTTAGCGAAAAAAATTACAGAAAAATCGAAAACATTCCACAATGCATATTTACCGTTATTTTAAAAACAAATTTTAAAATAATATATCACTGTTAATTAACAAACAACTGGTTCTTGTTATGACAATTTTATAGTTAGTTTATGTTTGGTAGAGTTTAAGTTTGTAACCGGGTTGTCGCTTAATTCCGAAACAAAACTAAACTAGTCTATCGTGTTCACACTTAACTTTCAAATTCAAACTTATTGTTAGTTTTTTTAAAATTGAATCCTTGACCGACGTTTAGAGCGGCTAGGGCATCTACCTTGACTAGGCCCGACCTTGTGTTTAATTAATAGGCACGATTCACAAATATATCGGTGCCATTTTGTTGTCTGTTCTAAAAATAAATACATTTTATATCAATCAGTTGTATGTCAGTTTGTGTAAGGGTTGTCTCGAGATTTGAAGTATTATTGTTATGGTGAACAAATCATAAACATTTTATCATGTCTGTGTGTATGTATGTCTGTGCGTATTGACAAACATGAAATTAATTGACCGATATGAATTAAATTTGACAAGCAGGTTTGGTTTATTCGTATTTCGAGAACATTTTTTTAACATAACTTTTTGTTAAAATTTATAGTTTTTCAAAAGAGGCTTTTAATTATTGTGTTTTAAATTAGTTCATAAAAACGTTGATGAAAGTTGCTGTAAATATTTTAATAACCGGTCAGAGAGTTTAGGAAAATAATTTGTTTAAAAAACACGCTTTAAGGATTTTTTTGTTATTTTAAAGGGAAAAGCACATTGAGACTATTATCGCCTCCCTAAATGTAAGTGTGAGTGTAAAGTGTTAAAGTCGTAAGTGTAGAGTTGTAAGTGTAAGTGTGTGTTAGACTCGGGTACCGCGAGGGACGTCTAAATCCTCTCAATAGGTGCAGCTTGTCTGCACCCCCAGGAAAATCACGTAGGCTATTTTAAAATTTGTCATGTTAATATATTGTTATAAAATTATTTAAATCTATAGTAATATAGATTCAACATTTATAATTAAATCTAAATATTTCGAAATATATCATATTTATCGAAACATGTACAAATATTACGTAATATATCAAACAATTATGTTGTTAAATCAAAAATAAAAATCATGTATCACATTTTGTCTTCTTTTTTGTTTTAATTACGATAATTTATTCGAAAACACGACAAATTAACATAGCTACATGTATAAAACTTCTTATAGCCCATCAGCTTTCAATGAAATCAGCTGATCGTTACGAATTAATATAAAACAACTGATATTTACTATAACTATCATTATCAAAATGAAATTAACGATTCATTTCATATATTTACATCGGTCAAACGTCTTCGCAATTTAGTGGTTATCATGTGCGCCCCACACGTGCAAGGTCTCCGGTTCGATCCCGGGCGGAAACACAGGAGATTTTAATTATAATTAATTTAATATGAAACTTGCGACGCGCAAAATATACTATTGTATATCAATGTAAATTTGTGCTCTCGCGTCACGCAAAATCCAACATCACAACCAGCTCTAAAACAAGATACATGTTAGCCTATATGAATAACATTGAAATATATATTGACCAGTCAATCAAGTTGTAAAACTGCAAATTTGGGAACCATTGTCCACTAATCGGTTGACAGCATCGTTAAAAACTGCATTTTTTCCCGGCGAAAAACCGTTAAGGTTATCATCGCCGTCATGCAAAATAAAAGTATAAAAAAAATTAACAAAATTTACTTAAATAAGAAAATAAAACTACAACAAACTATAATAGTAAAAATAAATTTAACAAAAATTTAAATAACAGGTATAACTATATTACAATAACGAATACTTAAGAACTAAATAACAATGAATAATGAATAAAATTTAATAACAATTCGTAAAAGTATTCATAAACATAACAGAAATAAAGTTATTTAGATAAAATAAATAAATAAAATAACACAAGAAATAACAAATATATAAATTAAATTTTATTTAAAACATTCAGACGATGAAGAAAGTCTAGAACCCGGTCAACGGCCGAGGCACTATCTCCCAACATCGTCTGCAAACAGTTGCTCAGACAACACATAACACGCAAATTTTGGAAACCATCACAATCGAGCAATATATGTTTTATTGTGATGGTTTCCCTACACAACTCGCATTCAGGTGGGTCCCCGCGTTCCATCAGAAATCCATGCGTTAACATGGAGTGACCAATGCGAAGGCGGGTAATCACCACCTCTTCTCTACGACTTGCACGTATTGACGACCCCAAAGGACGAACAGTATTTTTAATTACCCTCAATTTGTTACTGCTTGTAGCTGCCCATTCATTTTCCCACTGTAGAATAATTAAATGTTTTATGTGACAAAGAAAGTCAGACAAGATTACACGTTGAGTGCATGGCGGCAGGAAAGTCTGCAAAAATCAGCCTCAATTCTTAATACCAGTTCCATTAGATGTTGATCAAATTTTGTTAACATATAAGAACGAATAATTAATGTTGGTAAAGAAAATTTGAAACAGAAATTAACGGTTCTAGTTTTACAGCAGTCTGGTTTTAATTTACTCTTGAACTTTAAATTTCTATTTCAAATTTGATACACTGGTTTATGAGTCTTAAATGTAAGAATGAAATTTTAACAAAATCTGACAAACTGGTTTTAATAATTATGGCTAATTTTTCAGTTTTTACTTCCTTGTCGGCCATTTTTTTTTCTACAAATAGTTAAATGTGAAACCGTTTTGTGTACTGTTATTGTACTACTTTTTCAAATATGTTTTTCGTGATGTGAAATTTTTGCTACAAGGGTGCGTAACAGTTAGGTTTTTGTATCTATATCTCCTGTACCTATAAGGGAAGAAGTCCTGACTGCCTCTCGTATCAAAGTTGAGCCGAAACTATAACCGATAGATTTAACATTTTCAAGAAACCTTCGTAATGTTATATAATTGTGCACTGATACGGAATTTTTCAATACTCCACCCTCTAAAGGGGGCAAAAAAAACGGGTTATAACAGTTCCTTTAGGGAAAAATATACTTTTCTTTGGATTTTTTTAAACGTAACATAAATTCTCCAAAAAACAAAAATAATTTTACTTCAGGATTTCTCAGAATTCATCCCCTAAAGTAGTAAAAATGGGGTATGGAAGTTTGAATTGAAAAAATGTTCTTTTTTAAATTGGCTTTCTTGAAATTTGGCGTTAATACTGTAAAACGGAAATTACGAAACAGGTATTTCAGCATTTTACAAATTGCATCGAGTTCTAACAGTTTCTATTGGAAAAATATATTTATTTTTCAAAATAATTTTTTTGAAACATAACATAAGTAAGCAACAATTTTAAACTAATAAATTCTAAAGTTAAAAGAAAACGCGCGTTCGCGTGCGTGTGTTCCTCCTTAACTCTGATACGTGTGAACCGATTACAACCAAACATGGTAAACATATCACGTACTAGAAACAAAATTTTATACCTTTTATCCAACCCCCAACAAAACATGGGGGGGGAGAAATGCTTAAAATTGACTGATAACAGCGCCGAAATTACAATTTTTAAAATCACAGAAATAAATTTCTAGAAGCCTTCTTAGTTCAGATATGGGAGCGAGTAATATTGTATCCCGTATACAAAAAACCACTAATTACGATGACTACTGACAGTCTATGTGGCACAATAAAACTGTTTGACGGCGAATAGAAAATTAACTAAATACAGTACCCGTAAAACGGTAATCAGCTGTACGTTTATAAAACAGACTGTTAGGTTCTAATGATGTAGGCTCGATGTTAACTTCTCGAAATTGCACAATCTTTCTTAACAAATAGACAACTTATTACTTAATTATTTACTGCAGTAAGAAACAGACAGATGAATATATTTAATTATTCATAGAAACTGGTTATGTTCTGTGACTTTCGTTCTATCGTCTTCGATTTTGTAATAAGAAGTGACACGTTGTAGTAAAACAGAACAGTTAATTTTGCCAAACGTTGGAACCGTTCGATCAGTGGTTTCCAACATTAGAGACGTCAGTGCCTTTTATATACTGAATCAAAGATGCGGCTCCCTTTACACTAGCATATGTACTGCACTGTACACATATTTAGTAGACAATTTTAATTGAAAAATGAACTACTGGAGCGGTTGTCATGGTAACACCCAAATCCGGGAACTTAATAAGCTCTGATCCTCTAGATGGCAATATGCAAGTCTAGATTACCTTCGAGGTATGGTTAAAATGTTATATATTAATCGGGGGGGGGAGAATAAATCGCCCATGTGTAATAACTGTACAAGTTTTATTTATCTATTTTATGTTACATTTAACAAGCAGGCGTACAAATATTATTTTTAACGTCGATTTTAGTTGAGCAGTTCAAATAAGTAAATATGCTATTACATTTAAATTCAGTAATAAAGAAACTTGTATTAAAAGAGTTCAAACATCCTTTACAATACGAGAAGAGAAATCATACTTAAACTCTTTAATGAGACGAATGTTGTATCTCTTGAACTTAAATTTTTGTAACTTTTAACTTGTAAATGTTTTATTTACTAACAAACTGTAAACACTTATAATTTTTCTATTCATTCGATTCGACTTATGCTTGTGATACCACTGAAATAATGGGTCGCATAAATTTAGGAAACTATAACCCTTAAAATGTGTGTGTGTGTGTGTGTGTGTGTGTGTGTGTGTGTGTGTGTGTGTGTGTGTGTGTGTGTGTGTGTGTGTGTGTGTGTGTGTGTGTGTGTGTGTGTGTGTGTGTGTGTGTGTGTGTGTGTGTGTGTGTGTGTGTGTGTGTGTGTGTGTGTGTGTGTGTGCGCGCGTGTGTGTGTGTGTGTGCGTGTGCTTTAGCACGCTCACGTTCGCAATTTTTATCCGATTTGATTTAAATTTGGCACAACAATCGATTATGGTAATAGTTTAGTTAAATTCGTTAACTAGCGAAATTCGTTCAACAGTTTCAAAATGGCGGTCATTTGAAATACTTAAAAATTAATAACTTTTTGCGTTATGAAATCGATTTGTTAGGATATTATAGTACACTTTAGTTAAGAACCTGGGACTGACAATGAAGTTGATGTGTTAGGATATTATAATACAGTTTAGTTAAGAGCCTGGGACTGAAAATGAAGTCGATTTGTTAGGATATTATAATACAGTTTAGTTAAGAACCTGGGACTGACAATGAAGTTGATGTGTTAGGATATTACAGTACAGTTTAGATAAGAGCCTGGGACTGAAAATGAAGTCGATTTATTACGATATAGTACAGTTTAGTTAAGAGCGTGGGACTGACAATGAAGTTGACTGGGAATATTATAGTACAGTTTACTTAAGAACCTACATCGACAATAAAGTCGATTTCTTAGTATGTTATAGTACAGTTTAGTTAAGAGCCTGGGACTGACAATGAAGTCGATTTGTTACGATATTATAGTACAGTTTTGTTATGAGTCTGGGACTGACAATAAAGTGGATTTGTTATGATATTATAGTACAGTTTAGTTAAGAGCCTGAGACTGACAATGAAGTCGATTTGTTAGGATATTATAGTACAGTTTAGTTAAGAGCCTGGGACTGACAATGAAGTTGATGTGTTAGGATATTATAGTACAGTTTAGTTAAGAGCCTGGG
The DNA here is from genome assembly GCA_022606455.1 of Callitettix versicolor. Classification (NCBI taxonomy): domain Eukaryota; kingdom Metazoa; phylum Arthropoda; class Insecta; order Hemiptera; family Cercopidae; genus Callitettix; species Callitettix versicolor. The sequence goes on along the minus strand of CM040184.1, from coordinate 23,640,293 downwards.
ACTGACAATGAAGTCGATTTGTTACGATATAGTACAGTTTAGTTAAGAGCGTGGGACTGACAATGAAGTTGACTGGGAATATTATAGTACAGTTTACTTAAGAACCTACATCGACAATAAAGTCGATTCCTTAGTATGTTATAGTACAGTTTAGTTAAGAGCCTGGGACTGACAATGAAGTCGATTTGTTACGATATTATAGTACAGTTTTGTTATGAGTCTGGGACTGACAATATAGTGGATTTGTTATGATATTATAGTACAGTTTAGTTAAGAGCCTGGGACTGAAAAAGAAGTCGATTTGTTAGGATATTATAATACAGTTTAGTTAAGAGCCTGGGACTGACAATGAAGTTGATGTGTTAGGATATTACAGTACAGTTTAGTTAAGAGCCTGGGACTGACAATGAAGTCGATTTGTTACGATATAGTACAGTTTAGTTAAGAGCGTGGGACTGACAATGAAGTTGACTGGGAATATTATAGTACAGTTTACTTAAGAACCTACATCGACAATAAAGTCGATTCCTTAGTATGTTATAGTACAGTTTAGTTAAGAGCCTGGGACTGACAATGAAGTCGATTTGTTAGAATATTATAGTACACTTTAGTTAAGAGCCTGGGACTGACAATGAAGTTGATGTGTTAGGATATTATAGTACAGTTTAGTTAAGAGCCTGGGAATGACAATGAAGTCGACTTGTTAGGATATTATAGTACAGTTTATTTATTGGGACTGACAATTTACTAAATTAGATAAAATATATAATTGAATCGTTACAAAGTTTCTTCAGGGATTTATTCTTAATTTTTTTATGGTTAGTTCTTATTTGTACATCCCGAAAGTACTTTTTAATATTTAAAAAAATATTAATTTTTAAAATTTTAATAAAATAATTGAACCCAATTTTAGTCAAAAGAAGGAAGGAAAACAGTTTAAAATAAGATGTTTACTCATAGTAGGCTGTAACGATTTCATTTAAATTTTCTTCAAAAATGATCTCTAAATCTATAATTTGTATGGTACATACGAAAAATCTTTTTAAAAAGCTATATAAATAAAGTAAAATGCGTAATATATTTTTTTTCAAAATTGGTTCACCAGATTTTGTTCAAACTTTGGTCATGTGTAAAGATTCGTGGCTAAAGTCAGTGTAGCAAAAAAAAAAAATAACGGTTTGGAAGTAAATGAAAAAAATGAAACACAGTCTGGGGTTTATTTTTCCTGGGTTTTTGATCTTTATCTATGGTTTTCGAAACAAATTTTTTAAAAGTAATTGATTGTGACAATGTTTGTGTTATATTTCTTAGAACATTTAACATTAAAACATTAAAGAGTTTAACATTTATTAAACATCAGAACATTTGACCGTTTATTTAAACAAAATGTTTGCAGAACTTGAGACTGCAGTGATTAAATACGGATCCTTTACGGTGCTCATTGCACGGGAAAGCGGTGTAAGGCAAGAGATACCAGGAACCAGGAAGCTGAAAGCAAGGTCATCCTTTGATGCCACCACTCAAGCAAGACACGAATATAACTCAAAAGTTATCTTTCAGCTTGCAAAGTCAGGTATAGCGATTGCAGACGTCACATTTATGGGCCAAATTTAAGCAAAATCAAGTTAAACGTTTTGGAGGTGGGCACTTTTTGTATTTCAGAGGTTTCGATATGAGAAAAATTGTGCAAATTTTGGCTTCATTTGTTTTTTTTTCAGTTCTGTATAATAAATTAAAAACAGAATATACTTTTTAGTGCTGTGTATCCGATAAAAATCTTGCTTTGACTATTTTTAAGCGTTCGGGGCGTTAACGGTAAGGGCAAAATAACAGCAGTAACTGCACGTCAAACCCACGACCTTGAGGTGCGTATACGGAAATAAACCTAACGGCGGTCAGGGTTCACTTTCGTATTTTCAATGTAAATTTATAATATTAAATTACGCAGACTTTAACGCTGTTAATGTGATGAAACCAGACTTCGAAATATAAGGTAAGAAAAAAATGGTCGTGATATACAGTATTGTTGTTGTTTTTTTCGGAAATTCGCTTCCATCACGTCTGTCAGTCGGTTCGGTGCCACGGTTATTTATACCTGAAACTGTTGTTATTCTACAGGGCAACAAAATAACAGACGCTGTCGTGTTATTGTTCGCGGTTTTCTGTGAATCGAATTGTTTAGTCGAGAAGTTGACGGACCTGCTCAAGGTCATCGGTAGTGTTTACTATAAATGCAAGATATACCGCTAATACAATCGGTTATAAGTTGAACCTAATAAGAGTGTAATCGTGGCACGCAGCTGTCTTGTGAATGGTTAGAATGCATTTCCAAAAACCTACAAAATTTCATGTCACAATAGTATGCAAGATTGTAATTGTATTTTATAAAATGAACCTTGACCGCCGGAAAATTCATTCTTTTATGAAAATCCGAATAATTGAGCGTTTAAAATTTTCAAAATTAATTGAAAATACGAAAACTAACCCTGACCGACTCCGTCAATTGAATTTGAAAATTTAAATTTATGCAGATTTTAACACAATTGCGATTGTGAAACCAAATTAAAAAAAAAGTTATGAAAACTGTATTTTTAACAGTTTTTCCTGGATACCGAACTTGTACGAGATATTAACAGCGGGATTTGTGCCTAGTTTTCATAAAATCGTATCAATATTGTATACAATAACTACTGTATAATAAAAATATAAGGTCTAACGGGAAGTTTGTTACACTGTAATGATGTGGGGGGGGGGAGTGACGTTCATCTAAACCTTTTTTCTGCTTCGACATCCTAAAAACGTTTTTTTTTATTCTATAGACCCCATACGTTTACAATGTGTTGCACAAATATCACATAAAATGGAAGCTTTTACTAGGAGCAATTCAGTAATATTTTTTTAATTATTTGAATTTAATATTATTAGATATACATTAAAGATATAATTACGTTTATAGAAGCAGAAATTTAAATAAAATATAAATCACATAAATGCATACAATTTTAATGAGATGGTTGCCGCTGATGTCTTTTGATTATATCCGGGGAAATATTTGTTAATATTAATCGTAAATCACCACGTTCTGATATCTTGAATCGATTTCTCGTCTTTCATAATAAATTATTTACATAGCTAAATCCTGCCTCAACCAAGTAAGAACTAGGAAATGCTAACAATAGTGGTTCGCTGATACTTGTTAATCTGACGTATTTTGTGCGAATGTCTTTGCAACTCCAAAATTCGGCGTATCCACTTGTTTGAAAGTTGATTTTGAGTTCCAAATTCTCTTTAAGTTCAATCAGTTCTTCTTGTAGTGAGAAATCAATATCAGTCATGTCGCTTTCAAATGGTTTTATAATTCAAGATGAAACATTTAAATTTTCTAAATTCTTGTAATTCAATGGACCCCCTTCAAAGTTCAGTAGATCCACAAGGGAGGGGGTCTGACCTAAACAGTGAATCTTACAGTACAGCTGTTTCTTCTCATTTGGTTTATGTTTGTTGCCATTGTTTACTACGAATATCGGTAATAACAAGTCGATCGTTATTAATTATACTGTGTTTGTTAATGTAGAAATATTTATGTTTGACAACGACGAACACAAACAACTGAAATGATTATTGTAATTAATTATCAACGACATGTTTTGTAATTATATTTTAGAAGCTTAGACAGTGTTATGAGTTACAACTGAACAATTAGTATATAACTGGCAGATTGTAGACGGCAATTTTTTTATTGGACAAAACGGAGGTCGTAAAGCAGTAGAAGTTCTAGGTTCTAGGAGTACAGTTTTACGGTGGGTATACACGAGCTTTTCGTCAGTGACTTGTCTTCGTTAGTCCAACTGGCTTTTACACCTTAAACCGCAATATAAATTTAATATACGAGGTAGGATCAAAAAGCTCCCGGAATTGGTTAATGAGAACTTATTGAAAGTACGTATAATATTTTAACCTTATTTTGTTTCGAAATACTCTCCTGCAAGTGTGTACTTCTTCCACCATTCATAAAATGTTATAAACATCCCTGGAAGCCATTTCTTGAAATTTCGTTTAGCCGCCTCGTCGCATTTTCCAACACCTCTTGCGAATCAACAAAACGATGTCCCTTCAATGTTATTTTTAGTCGTGGAAACAGGTAAAAATCCTGGTGCTTGTTGGAAACACTCCTGAAAGAGATTTTTGGAAATTTCGTTTAGCCGCTTCCATCACCTCTTGCCAATCAGAAACACTATGTCACTTCAATGTCCTTTTTGAGTGGGAAACGGGTAAAACTCCTGTGGTACGCGGTCAGGAGGGCGTTCCAGAGTGGTACATTGCGCTTGGCAAGGTATTGTCAATGACCGTTATAATTGCTTGTATATGATTAATTCGTTAAATTTAAACGACATTTTCAAAAATGGCTTTCTGGAGTGTTTATAACAATTTCATGAACGGGGAAAAAGTGGGTACATGCAGGAGGAGGATATTTCGAAGCAAAATAAAAGTTAAAACATATGTAATTTCAATGAATTTTCATAGGTATTGTCATAAAACAAAAACCAATTTTTCCCTGTCGATTTTTCAGATCGTTTTCATCTAACTGAATTTCTTACCGGTTTTAGGATCTCCTTGTATATTCATTAACTGTTTTCCTTTCAGGAATAAATTCTTAACGAATCAAGCCCTGGTAATAAAAAAACCCCTCCAACATCACTTTACCACGGCATTTGTCCAAGCGAAATTTTTCTTTTCTTGGTGATTTTTTTATTTCCATTCAGCAGACTGACGTTTCGTCTGATCGTAAAGGAGGATCGTAAATTTTTCACGATTGAAAATGACATTGAAGTGACATAGTTTTTCTGATTGGCAAGGGGTGTTGGAAAATGCGAAGAAGCGGATAAACGAAATTTCCAAAAATCTCTGTCAGCAGTGTTTCCAACAATTGTATGAACGATGGAAGAAGTGTGTACATGCAGGAGGAGAGTATTTTGAAGGGAAATATTGTATGTACTTCCAATAAATTTTCTCTGGCCAATTACGGCAACGCTTTGACCTTACCTAATAATAAATAGAATCCATTTAACAGTAAAGAAATAAATTTCAATTTAGCAAGAGTATGAAGAATTTCGCCAATCTAATTTTGTAAGCGTGTGAATTGATCAAACAATGAAAAACAATACATATTTTTTTTTGTAATGAAATTGTGCATCTTTTGATTTTAAAGTAAGCTTATGCTGGATTAACTTTTTTAGAAAACTTTACAACTTTAAAAATGACGTGCAACTTGGTGTTTTTTTCGGTCATTGTTTTGAAATTTTTGGCTGAATGATTATATTTTCTTACAGGTATACAAGTTTTGTAGGCTTACTTTCATTTTTGTGTCAAATTTCAAGTTTATATTTTGAACAAGAAAGAAATGAAAACTGAATTTTTAAATTCACGGGAAAACAGACTGACGTTAAAGAAAGGCCGTGTGTGTAACTGAGATTTTATTTTTATTTTGACCCATACAACAATATCTCGCAGTTTTGGTGGATATTCCAGACAGTCAGAATATAAATATTTTAAATTGTACTTGAAAACATTTTTTTAGAGGTTTGAGTCTCACAGTGATGGATTTCTCGACACCAGGTGAAGTTCTGCATGCACGTGCGCATACGAGAGGCTCATACTAATACATGCAGCGAATTTATCTGTCTGCACACTGTCTACAAACTGCATCTCTCTTGGCAGCTGCAGTGAGGTTGTCTTTTTAATGCAACTCGTGTTGCAGATGTCCACCGCAGGGTCTGGGTTAGAGGTTACAGGCTAGACAGGGCATTGCAGGATCATTGTAAAGCTTTCCGCACAGCAAGAATACAAGCCAAGTGATTTTACTTTCTTAGTGTATGGTCCTGTGAAAATAAGGCCAAATGTATCGGGATCGTCATTGCAGATATCGCGGGAAAGACAACATACATAAGAAAAGAGCAGAACTGTGACTTAAGTACAGACAACACCATTAGTTATTTTAGCCAAGTGATTTTACTTTCTTAGTGTATGGTCCTGTGAAAATAAGGCCAAATGTATCGGAATCGTGATTGCAGATATCGCTGGAAAGACAACATATATAAGAAAAGAGCAGAACTGTGACTTAAGTACAGACAACACCATTAGTTATTTTAGCCAAGTGATTTTACTTTCTTAGTGTATGGTCCTGTGAAAATAAGGCCAAATGTATCGGAATCGTGATTGCAGATATCGCTGGAAAGACAACATACATAAGAAAAGAGCAGAACTGTGACTTAAGTACAGACAATACTATTATTTATTTTAGCCAAGTGATTTTACTTTCTTAGTGTATGGTCCTGTGAAAATAAGGCCAAATGTATCGGAATCGTGATTGCAGATATCGCTGGAAAGACAACATACATAAGAAAAGACCAGAACTGTGACTTACAGACAACACCATTAGTTATTTTAGCCAAGTGATTTTACTTTCTTAGTGTACTGTGAAAATAAGGCCAAATGTATCGGAATCGTGATTGCAGATATCGCTGGAAAGACAACTGTGACTTAAGTACAGACAACACCATTAGTTATTTTAGCCAAGTGATTTTACTTTCTTAGTGTACGGTCCTGTGAAAATAAGGCCAAATGTATCGGAATCGTGATTGCAGATATCGCTGAAAGCTGGAAAGACAACTGTGATATAGTTATTTTAGCCAAGTGATTTTACTTTCTTAGTGTGACTGTGAAAAAAGAATAAGGCCAAATGTATCGGATCGTGATTGCAGATAACTGTGACTTAAGTACAGACAACACCATTAGTTATTTTAGCCAAGTGATTTTACTTTCTTAGTGTATGGTCCTGTGAAAATAAGGCCAAATGTATCGGAATCGTGATTGCAGATATCGCTGGAAAGACAACATACATAAGAAAAAAGCAGAACTGTGACTTAAGTACAGACAACACCATTAGTTATTTTAGCCAAGTGATTTTACTTTCTTAGTGTATGGTCCTGTGAAAATAAGGCCAAATGTATCGGAATCGTGATTGCAGATATCGCTGGAAAGACAACTGTGACTTAAGTACAGACAACACCATTAGTTATTTTAGCCAAGTGATTTTACTTTCTTAGTGTATGGTCCTGTGAAAATAAGGCCAAATGTATCGGAATCGTGATTGCAGATATCGCTGGAAAGACAACTGTGACTTAAGTACAGACAACACCATTGGTTATTTGAAAAGATTTCAAGACTAGCAATACGAATTAATATTCTAATACACAATGAAATAATTAAACCAATATGATATCCAAACATGAAGATGTACTACTACTAATGTAAGAAAGATTCAGACTTTTCAAAATAAGGTTCTGCAAAATATCTTAAACGTCCCGTGGTATGTGCGTAATCAGGATAACCAAGAGATCTGGGCATTCCTACGGTAGATGAGGAAACTAGAAGTTTGCTGGTAGCATGAAATTATACTACATCAGCATATAAATGCAGAAGCCACAATATTGTTTGACAACAAAGATTTAATTAGAAGGCGAAAAAAACTAAGCCTTTTGGACTGGTTTAAGATCGGTCCAGCTTACACTAATGTGTTAGCACGGGAACACGGGAACATCAATGGACGTAAATGTTGGACCTAGACCAGTTTTAATTGTTTCAATAAAAAAAATCAAAAATTTTAATTTACGAAATATAAATAAAGTATAGAGTTAGTGCAAAAATAGAAATATATATATATATATATATATATATATATATATATATATATATATATGTGTGTGTGTGTGTGTGTGTGTGTGTGTGTGTGTGTGTGTGTGTGTGTGTGTGTGTGTGTGTGTGTGTGTGTGTGTGTGTGTGTGTGTGTGTGTGTGTGTGTGTGTGTGTGTGTGTGTGTGTGTGTGTGTGTGTGTAAATTTTAACGACCCCCTCAGGGGCGCGATAAATGTGATCTAGAGAAACACACTCCTGTCTAGGTCTTAATATTTTTTTACTACCTTTAACCAGCGTTGAAAACAGGGTATATTAGAATTTTGAATTTTCAAAATCCGTTGAAATTAAGACATTTAATTTGACGGCGGTCAGGGTTCGTTTTCGTATTTTCAATGCAATCTGAACGTTTAATTAATGCTAATACACGCATGTTTGTGACGTTTAAATCACAGTTTCGAGAAATTAAGATAAAAAAACTTTTAGAAATTCCATCACGTCAGTGACACTGTTGTATGCCGCAGTTATTGAAAATATTTTACACTTTGAGTTATAACACGCTGCCGGAAACTTTAAAGCGATACATTATTTTGATGTATAAGTTAACGTTACACAGCCTAATAAGGTTTTTACGTACATCTGATAGAAAGCTATTTCGTACTGTTTAAGAGGTGTGTTCAGAAAGTAACGAGAATTTTAGTTTTTTGAACAAAATATTTATTTATTCCTCTATATTGATGTTGTCGCCTTCAAACTAGTCCCCATTGGAGATTATGCTCTTATGCGCTTCTTCCAATCCTCGAAACACTTCTCAAACTCGATCTTTGAGATAGCCTTTAGTTCTTTCAGCGATGCGCTTTTAATGTCATCTACGGCTGTAAAACGACGGCCCTTTAAGGTTCTCTTTATTTTTGGAAATAGGAAAAAGTCACACAGAGCCATGTCTGGCGAATATGGAGGCTGGGGCATCGTTACAGTACTATTTTTGGCCAAAAATTCATGAAGAAGCAATGAAGTATGAGCTGGTGCATTATCGTGGTGCAAAAGTCATGAATTGTTTTTCCATATATCCGGGCGTTTTTTTCGGATTGTTTCACACAAACGGCGTTGAACTTGTAGGTAGTACTCCTTATTGACAGTTTCACCTGGTGGCAGGAATTCATGATGCACTATGCCATTAATACTGAAGAACACAGTGAGCATAACCTTTATGTTCGACCGCAATTGTCGAGCCTTTTTCGGTCTTGGCATGCCAGAATGCCTTCCACTGGGATAATTGAGCCTTAGTTTCGACATCATATCCATAAACCCATGTTTTGTCACCTGTTATAATACATTTCAGTAATTCTGCATCGTCGTTGACTTCATTTAGTGACTCCTGAGCAACTTCCATTCGCCACTGTTTTTGTTCAAAATTCAACAATTTTGGAACGAATTTTGCTGCCACAAGTTTCATACACAAAACATTGGAAACAATGTCATGACATGATGCAATCGATGTGCCAACATCATCAGCGACCTCTCTAATTGTGATTCTGCGATTGTTCATAACCATTTCTTTCACTTTTTCCACATTTTCATAGGTTGTTGAAGTGCTTGGGCGTACAGGGCGTTCGTCATCTTCAACGTCTTCACGGCCTTCTTGGAAACGCTTATACCACTCGTAAACTCTTGCTTTACTCATAGCAGACTCACCATAGGCCTTTATTAACATTTCACACACTTTGTTACACTTTATTTCATTTTTTACGCAAAATTTGATACAAATTCTTTGATCCATTTCTTTTAACAAACGAAAATCGCCGAGCTCATAAAAACACATCTAACGTTAGTGGCTGTCACAGACAAAGTCAACAATGAAAACAGCTGAAAGTTTTATCATACTTCAAGGGCATGTATACCAACATAATTAAAAAAATGTTTGACAATCGGACTCTTCAAGCCCGCTAAATTTAAAAATGTTCGTTACTTTCTGAACACACCTCTTATTTTTCTTAACTGTAGAAACTTGTTTTAGCCTTGAATCTATTTACAGTAGATAAATCTCCCACCTAATATTAAAATCAGGATGTCAGAATGAAAGGTAAAATGCACCCAGTACCAAAACCCGACATCAAGGCGTTATAAACTCGTTTTTCTACCGGCCCATCCTTGAGTCTATAAATTGCTCCAGTGACGTGCATTTATTTTACATTCAACTATGCTGTTTAATTAGTATCATTATTCATTCGTACATAAACAAATAACCTAATTGTAGTCTCGAAAGCTAAACCCAAAATTACATAGTTTATTTCCCTTCTGATAGATAGTGTTCTCCATTTTCAGTCACACAATGTCCTATTCAATGAGATCTCTGTGTATTATAGACTCAAGTCAAAAGCTAACATAAAAGTACATGGTTCATTTCCATTCTTGTAGATATGTTTCTCCATTTCCACTTTTTACGCCAGCATGCGAGATCTCACAACACATAGGTCTACAGGAGTCCTGGGGAGAAGGGTCTAAGCGGGGCCAAACCTTACATCAAGACCTCAGGACTTAAAGGAGGGGTCCCTTGCGGACACATCTGTCGAAAGCGTTCAGCTGAGGAATTGTACAGGCAACAGTGGGATCCAAACACCCGGCCTCCAAGTAGCTGGATTACAGGAATAAGCCACGATTCCCGGCCAGCCGCCTCGGTGGCCTAGTGGATAGCATACTAGGCTTTCACCACGAGGACCCGGGTTCGATTCCCGGCGAGGGCTTGGCATTTTCATTCGCTATAAAAAATCATTCCATCGTTTGCATTAGCCCAAGTGTGCACAATAGTCGGACGTTAAAAAAAAATTCCATTTCCAATCACATAATTTCCTGGGATCTCTATGGGTTATAGACTCAAATCGAAAGCTACCTAATATTTCATGTTTCGTTTCCCTTCTGATAGATAGCGTTCTCCATTTTCAGTCACACAATTTCTTATACAGTGAGATCTCTATGTATTATAGACTGAAATCAAAAGTAACCTAAAAGTTCATGGTTCGTTTCCCTTCTGATAGATAGCGTTCTCCATTTTCAGTCACACAATTTCTTATACAGTGAGATCTCTATGTATTAATAAACTCAAGGGTTTTAATTTTAATTGAATATGAATGCATCTGTGAGCGAAGTTTTATGTTTGTGGTATATCAGAAAGTGAGGATCGATTTGCAGTGTGTTTGTAAAGGACACGACTGCTTATAAAGTCAAGGTTTCTGAAATCCGCGGCCGTGCGTGGGTGTGTGCATGAAGTTTTTTACTTGTACAGTCCTACCAGCATCTAGGTACAGTCAGCTAGAACATTTATAGCGAAAATAATGCATGCAAGAACAGTGAAGAGATCTTATTCTAAAATTATGTTTACCCATTATACTACGAACTTTCTCAATGTACGAATTATTAAAAAAACCGATCGGAAAATTTAAAAGAATCAATTTGTTTTCAGATTAATTAAGTTTCTTGTACGTGTGTTCATTTTACCAAATTTTTTGCAATTCGGCATGCTAGGTCTAGTTCGACAATAATTCATAATCATTTTTTATTATTAAAAATAAGATTCTTTTGGTCAAAAAACTGATTAGTTTTTTTTTCAAAATCTGCTCTAATGACTCGTAATTTTTTCTCAAATTTGTGCTACGCCATAAGTATCCAAACAAAATGTTGTGGATGCTATAAATACAAAAACATCCAGATCTTGATTTACGAAAAACCTTTGAAAATAAGCCTATCTTCTCAAAATCTGTTCTTGCTTGGGTTTGCTCATATTTTGATTACATATGCAGTCTCGTAACGAAAGTAAATTTGAAAAGAATACATTTGCCGATCACGAGTAAACCTCGAAAACAAAACAAGTTCCAAGCGATCAGAGTTTATTTTCGTTTCTGAAGCAAAAACTTTTAATGTTAGCTTTGGTGAGGGGAGTGAATAGAAAAAAGTAACCCCAACCTTTATTGTAACGGAAATATAAAACTAAAAGCAGCAAACAAATTTCGTCTCTCTATTTCTATTTGTTCCCTTCCTTTTCGATAACAGTACATACATATTATATGAAAACGTTTTGTTGCTTTGGTTTCGGTACTTTTCGTAATTGAAGAATACGTGCACGTTGTAACCGGTTATAATACATTCGAAATTAATATAAGCGTTTATAATAATTGTCGTTAATATTGCTGGTTTTTAATAACATAACCTGAAATTTATTACAGCCTGTTTAATGAAATCAGGCGATGGTTACGAATTAATATAAAACAACTGGTCTTTTCTTCTTCTTCTTCTTTTCGTTTCACCCTCTTTGGGGTACGCTGAATCAATCATTTCTTGCGCGCTGTAATTTTCTTTGTTCCCAGTAGCTCTTCATTCTTTCCGATCTTCTTTTCCTCTCATCTTCCGAAATGACAGGTTTAGGTCTTATTTTGGTTTTATCTTGGAATCTTATTCTTTCGTCCTTGGTACTTATCTTAGCAGTTTGGTCAAGCAGTGAATTTTCTGTAATTTTTAATTCTATTAGGTCTTTTTCAATTTCTTTAAACCAGTTCGGTTTTGTTTTACGATTATGGAAAAAATCAAACACCTGTTTCGTCAATCTATTGGAGTTCATTCTAAGAAGATGGCCGTAAAAATTTATTCTCCTTTTTCTCATAGTATCTGACAGTTTTTCAATTTTCTTATAGAGAGCTTCATTTATATATATACTACCTTATTATCCTGAAATTTTGTTCCTATAATTTTTCTTAAGATTTTCCTTTCCGTTATTTCAAGCTTTTCTATCTGGCCTATGCGATTCATGGTTAATGTTTCTGCTGCGTACAGTGCTTCCGGCTTGATCACTGTTTTATAATGTTTAATTTTGGACCCCCATGAAAGGGATTTCTTATTGTAAACTGGTCTTTTATTATAACAACAGTAAATAATATCTAAGCTAGGTTTATGTATTTATTTATTTAAACAAAGCAAAAAAATATTTGTAAACATTCTTCAAAGTAATTATATATTCAGCAATGATATCAACTTCTGTCCTGCCCTACCCTAGTCATACACATGTACTTTTTCCAATTTACTCTCAAACCTTAAATATGGTAAACAAATTTGGAACATTTTTGAACTACTATGTAAAAGTGAGAAATATCTTAATATTTTTAAAAATATTTTTATTTTTACAATTCTTCATTCTCTTTTTATGAGAAATTAAATTGTTACAAAGTACTTCTATGTGTTATTTTTCTAAGTTTTGTTCTAGCATATACTGCTGTTTGTATCGTAGTTTTTGCTTCAGTTTTTAATGTGTTTTATTTTATTTAATTGGGAATAAAATTTTAATTCTAAAAGCTAAGATGCCTTAATGTCAAAAAGGACGGTTCTGTTATAAATGTAAGGCACTCTCCATTTGTTTTTTATATGTGGGGTGGTAGACAGTAATACCAATTTGAAAAGTTGGCAACATTTGCTGTTAGTGCACAGTACTGTCAACTAAAAGTAACGAACAGATTTTTTCATGGCGCATGCGTCATATATTATCAAATGGAAGTGGCTACACGTGCGAAGAAAGGATTTGAGCCTAATCAACTGATTCCGTAGGAAAGAATCTATTGCAACACTTTTTCTGACCGGTTTTTTCCTTACACGTGTAACAACCCCAGCGGAACTGTTCCTGTTCCTTCGCTTCGACTCTGTTCCTTTCCGTTCCGCGTACCTTGACGTTAACAATCAGCGATGATGGTGCATAGTTTTGTACGCGAATGTGTGCAGTTTATTTATTAGCTATCCACGCATGTTACGACAAAGATAAACAGCAAGATTATACTTGATGGATGACTGTTATTACATTCCGGGTAATCACACGGCGGGAGAACACATGACCAAGTCTTGGGGAAAGCGGTCCCGTGCAACTTCATTCTTAAGCAAAGCATGTGTTGTGTGCCTGTGTCATTAAGAAAATTAAATTTAAAGTACTCTGTCATTAATGGTTGCGTGTATATGGTGTTTTGTCAGCCGACTGGGAGAGAGTTCGCAGGTTCGAGTTCGTACCTGACTTTTCACCACACTAGATAAACTGACATTAAAGTAATGGCGTTAAAAACAACAATTAATTCTCGGTCGGTTTTTAACTGTTCTGAGGCTTAGAAAGAGTTCGAAAACTTGATGCGTAATTTTGAAGATAACGGCAAACTTTTATTAAGAAAAACGTATTTACATAGCTAAAAATTAATCATACGCCCGTTTGGCGTTTCATTCATTTTATCTTCCATTAGTTTTTTCGAAAAAGATAATTTCTGGTTTATTTAATCAAATTAGGCACACTTTTTATCAACAACTGGTATAGTAACGTCTTCAAGTTACCATTTAGGGTGAATATTGAACAAATTTTGATATATTCGAGAATGAATTCCACAAATAATATCCAGTATTGCCAAAAATACCCGTAAAATCGACATAACCTCCTTAAAACAAAAATCGGCTAAATTTGACATGTTTCCAGCCGGATTTTTGGCAGTTAAACGACCAATTGTTTGTTTGGGTACTCACGGACATATTTAGGCAAAAGTTTATGAAAATTGTTACAGCTTGTTTCGAAAGAATTATATTTTGAACAGTTTTCGTAATTGAAGAGTGTTTCAAAAACGTCTGTTTCGTTTTTAAAAAAGTGGCAATTTGGGAACTGACCGATAGAAGGGAAAACTTAAAACATTAAAGTAATGTAGTACAACGGTATTTGTTAGTAATAAATTAAATATTTATTAAAGGACGCATTTATAGTTTTACACTGTACAAGATATATTTAACTATGAACGCTCTAAACAATTATACACAAAATGAGTTGTTTGTGCAATTTAAACAAATAGTGCAATTTGTATCAGCTCATTTAAATTTAAAGTTTTGCTTTTAAACTTTTAAGTTCCACAATTTGTATTTAAACCCAGTGAACGCTGAATGGATTGTGTAAACAGTACATCATACAAAGTAATCATTACGGATGGCGGATGAACAAAGTAGAGCGCTACTGTATTGCTAAGTTATAAACTAATAAGTATATTTTAATGCTATTAATTATAATTTAATATTTACTATTAAACTTGTAGATATACGTAATTTCAAACAAATAAATACTAATGAAATTAGTGTAGTTAGCAATTCCTTTATTTTCATTAGCAGAAATTAGTGCTGAAACAGAATGCGCGTAGCTCACTGGTAGACTTGCCTAAAACAAAAAAGTGTTAGGTCCGACTAAAGAAATTTTGTTTTAAAAATAAGGCAAGGATTAAGGCAAGGAGACGGTCTTTCTCCTTTACTCTTCAATTGCGTGTTGGAGAAAATCATCAGAGAATGGAGCAAGAGTACTGGACAGATAAAAATAGGGACAAGAATCAGACTCAACTGCCTGGCCTTTGCAGACAATCAACTCCTCTCAAATAGTTGGGAAGAAACGGAACACC
The DNA here is from genome assembly GCA_022606455.1 of Callitettix versicolor. Taxonomy (NCBI): domain Eukaryota; kingdom Metazoa; phylum Arthropoda; class Insecta; order Hemiptera; family Cercopidae; genus Callitettix; species Callitettix versicolor. The sequence goes on along the minus strand of CM040184.1, from coordinate 23,625,156 downwards.
AAATCAAACGGAAAAACATAGCAGGAAAGGTCGGCTTACAGATATCCTTCGAAAAGACGGAAATAATGCCGACTAAAAAGTCGGAACAAGAGTCTATAAAAATAGAAGGCGAACGAATAAAGATAGTGGGTAATTTTAAGTATTTGGGAGAAAATATCACTAGAAACATAACCGAAAAACTGGCAATAAAAAATAGAACGAACAAATTAAAGAAGGCCCTAAAGTTAACTTGGGGAACGTATAAGAAAAAGTCGTTTTCCATGAAGTCGAAAATCAGACATTATAATACGGTCACAAGACCGGAAGTGACTTATGCCGCGGAAACTTTATTTAATATAAGAAGCCGAAACAGAACAGAGGAGCTTCAAAAAGTGGAAAGGAAAACCATTATCAACCATTATCAAAGAACCATTATCAACAAAAAACACATGGTAGAAGGAACATACACTGATGCAAAGTTCAGCCATCTATCAGGATAATGAACATTTGTAAGATAATATTAGAAAGAGGAGACTGGCTTTTTATGGACACTTAATAAGGCTACCAGAAGAAAGACTGACGAAGAAACTCCTAAATTACCAACTCAAGATGAAAGTAAAGAAAGAGTGGCTTAAGGAAGTGGAACAGGACCTAAAAGAATTAGAGATAACGCAGGAACGTCTGAAGGAAGGAAGGGAAAAACCAATCCTTAGGAATAAAAACACTAGATTAAAATTTAAAGAAGGAACAAAAAGTGTTGCCTTTTACTCGGAGGAAGTTAGACTACAGAGATCTATAAGACTGAAAACCTAAAAGAACCAAAATTGACTAAATGTGCTCCATTGAGAGCTAAAAAAAGGGAAAATTGTGTTATTATTGGCAAACCTGATTTTATGCTAAATTTCATCGAAACAATTCATTTTCTTTTACAGAATCCAGTCATGTTCACGGACGGGGAGATAGCTAAGTAAATAACCACTTTTCGACTCCGTCTTGAAAAGTGGTTCGACCCCCATCAGAGTTTCAAGATCGATTTTTTCACGATCAGAATATTTTTAGAAATTCAATATCAGCTCACAAGATGTAGTTCTGGCCGCCATTGATGAACGAGTTAACTTTATAAAACGGTAAAATAATAGTTAAACAGTAAAAGTATCCGAGCTTTGGGTCTTATCTGCAGCGCACAACCAGTGGCCCATTTAGAGATAAGATTGTTATAATTAAGATACATAAAATAGTCTTGATGGACAGAAACATTATGTGGGTTGAAATAAAAATATAAATTTCTTACATTAAACTTTTGTAACATTTAGGGTTTCCTCATTTCTAAAAAAGTAATTGTAAATTGTTTTATTTCAAGTAATAAAAGTTATTTCCATTTAAAATTGAAGGTTAGTTAAAATGAACGCTTTCTGATAAGAAGTATCTTCAAACGTCATTTAAATTCTTAACTATTCAAAAGTTTGAATAATCATTAGCGTTTGTAAAAAACCTTGTCTTCATTTTTTCATTCACTTATACGAAATCGTTATTATTTTGAATCTTCGTGTAGACCTTACTTTTCTTTCCACCCTTCCAGCCAAAGAATATACTTACTACTACTTCCATCTAAATAGTTTCTATTTGAGAAAAATGAACGAATGAATAACTTTCTAGGGTTACTATTGCACCGTGAACTTTGTAGGTCTATTGAGCCGCCATTCGTAGATGCTCAGTTACTATCTTAGATTCTCTAGTTGTAGACTCTTCATAAAGTGTAGGATTTATAAAGGACTTAAAATAGGTAACTTTCCTCACTTTTAGTTGGTGACTTCCCAATTCATTATTGAGGTACTTGCTTGCCAGCTAATTACCTTTCAATTTCTCCCCTTTACTCTTAAAAATCATCACGTAGGTTTTGGGTCAATTTAACCAGTTTTTTGTTGTGCTGTGAGTTCCTTTCGTTCTATTTACATTTTTACTCATGATTAGCTGAAGAAGTTATGTCCGCCGATACAGAGCCCCGTATACACGGGTAAGGCGAAGGTACACTGGGAGGTGCCAGGTATCCGAAGGCCGGTGTTATATACTCAACAGAACGGGTCGCTTTATACTTTAAAGTTAGCCACGTTAGTAGAGTAGTGAATGTGTGTGTATGTGTGTTGTTTAGATTAACGAGAGTAGTATGAGCTAGAGGTAAGGTTGGATTGCTAAACCCATCAGCTGCTCATTTCAGCTGCTTCCGCCAGAAAGTTTGTGCAATGTTGTTGATGCTATCACTTATTAAATACTAACCCAAGGCAAGAGGAATAGACGTCATGAATACATCGACCAAGACTAGTTTAGGTTATTAATAGACGCCGAAATTTGCAATTTAACGCTGTTTGAGCGTGTGCGTGTGTGCGCTCAGTGAATGGGAAAGCCTCGAATATATTTACATAGTAATTAATACAACGAGAGCAGCGCGCAGGATTTGTAGACCAATGACATAATATACCGGCACGCGCTTGCGCAATAACACCCATGGTGGTGTCCTTCACCTATTAAAACACACACTTTATAAAGGCCAGTTATGACTGCTCCGACTGCAGCGTGAATGCTTTGTGATATGACTGCATATTTGTTAAAATGTCTCTAATTCCTACTGATGTGCTCAGTGTATGCTGTGGTTCTATGGATTTTTTCATGACTGCTCAGTGAATGCCGTTGTAATATATGACTGCAGTATTGTTTGAGTTGTAAATGTGTTGTTTTAACTGTTTTAAATGCTCAGTAAATTACTGTATGACTACTCTACTGTGATCCTTTGACAATATTATGACTGCTGTATGTTTTAGTTTTATTTTAAGCTCTGACTGCCCTGACTGCTCTTAGTGCTTTTGTAAAATATCATTCCTTTGGCTGGGCTATAAACCCTTTGATAAAGAATCTTATTTGTGGAATGACTACTGCTAACATGACTGCTGTATTACATCTTGAAGAAGTTTTACATAGTGTACTTTCTTAATCACTCTGGATGATTCACTCAGAGTGATTGCTGTAAAGAGTAAAACATCCAAAATTGTCATCCGGGGGGGGGGGCTGAACAATCTTTCGTTCACTTTTAGTGATTCACCTGAACGATTCTTTAACAGCGAAAAATGTAAAAAAATATTTTTTTTAATTTGTAAACTTTACTGTACACAACTTAGTACATATTTTAGTTGATATATGTATTGATAGGAGAAGCCCCTATTAGTACTTCCATTTATTATAAGAATATTACTTTTCATATTGAATAAATTTTGTAAGTAAGTTTTTAAGTTTATATTATGAAAATTAAACTAATCTTAAGTTATAATGTATTTTTTCGTTTGAGTGTTCTTTCTGCAGGATCTGTTGACAAGTGATGAATTATGTTGCAAACATATACCGTATAACTTGGTGTAACTGGACCGAAGAACTACTGTCATTTCAGGAAGTTCCAAGTCGAAGTGAAGGGCTGAATGTCCAAAGCGGCTCACAGAATATCAACTTGGTTGTCATCCTTGTTGCCAACTTAGTTGTTCCTGGTTTTCAAAGACGGTCAACTTGATTATCAACCTTGTTACCAACGTTATTTACCAATCGGCATTGCTGGGTGATTGTGCATTCTCGTAGTGGTCAAAAAATGAGTCAGAAATCTATGTTTTATATCCTTTTGAACGAGTTGTGTAAATATGAAGATGATGCGGGTGTTCCAAGTAGAAAGAGGAGAAAATTGTGGTCAAAGGAGTGGTGCTTACACGTCCTGAGTTTTCTAGTTTGAATTTATTAAGTGAACTATGCGCCTCTGCACCAGAAGATTTTAAAAATGTTTTACGAATAGATAGTAAAACACATGAAGAATTGTTGGATAAAACGCGACCGTTTATTGAAAAGAAGGACATTACAATGAAATATGCATTTATTGCGAATGAACGGTTTTCAGCAACATTGCGAAGTGGACAGAGCTTCGAAGATTTACAATTTTTCACCGCCACATCCCCACAAAGTATTGGAAAATCATAATTGAGACATTTGCAATCGGTTAAATTTTTTGGTAAATTTCCAACAGCTTTAACCAAGCATTTCTCTTTTTATTCCGACCGTTAAACACTTCCGATTTTATTTTCCAAAGCTTGGGAAGTTCTTTCAACTTTTCGAAAAACTCGGTCCGAATTGGCATATTTGTTATTGACATCTATATTGTATGTAATAAATTTTTAACGAACATAAAACCGCATTTAAGTAAAAACCGATCGCAAATCAACAACCATCGTCCAACAAAAGAGCAAATTTACTACTGACTTGCCAACCTTCTTGTAAACTTCTCCACAGAGTTGCCAACATTGGGCTCCGCCCACCGAAAATCAAGTGTTTTGATCTACCCCAACCGTCGATCAACCGTTTACCACAACCACCAACCTGACCACAGACGTGCAACATCTCTTCCAACATCGTAAGTTGGCAACAAGTTTGATATCCAAGTTGATAGTCTTTTATCAACTTATCAACGTTGTCAACGTTGTGGGCCACTTAACGTACCAAGGTGAATTTGAATTAAGGCTGAAAAGTCGATTTTGAAGAGTCTGGATTCTTCTTACTTAAGGAGAACACAGAGCACGCTTATTGCTAAATCGGTCTTACAGGTGATAGATAGATCAGTCTTTTATAGTTCAGTACAAGATTAGATGAAGTTTTATCATATAATTTACTTTAAATATTCAGTTTCTTATTTTATTGACTAGGTTTAAGACATAAAGGTTCCATGATAGTTTGTTATCTCAAATTAATCCAAGATACTTAACTGAATCTGCCACTGGGATGCTGTCCTGTTTATTAATAGTGGATGGTGGGTACATAGGCGTGTCTGGGGGGTGCAACCCCATTTACAAAAAAAACTTGAAGGTTTTTAACACATTTTCTAAAAGTCCAACTATAGTTTAGTTAAGTTTTTACGTCGTTATTTGTCTCGCGACAAACTCCAAGTCCATTAATAAGAATGTTATACTATTAAATATTATTAACGTTTGCATTGTACGAGTACATGCTTAGTGCAGGTACTAGGCTTCGTCATTGCAATTTAACTTCAGACTGATAAACATAGCATAAGACCTGTACTGAACAATTTTATTTATTTATTTTATTTTAAGGCGAAAAGCACATTGAGGCTATTATCGCCTCCCTAAATGTAAGTGTGAGAGTAAAATGTTAAAGTATTAAATGTAGTGTTGTTAAGTGTAAGTGTGTGTTAGACTCGGATGCCGCGAGGGACGTCTAAATCCTCTCAATAGGTGCAGCTAGTCTGCACCCCCTGCGCGATGTGAACAATTTTAGCATTATCCCAGACGAAGTTTTAGATGAACAGGCAAAATAATCTAACCGATTGCAGTTAGACAAGTGACGTTGTGTTTATGGTGGACATTGTCCTTAGCAAATATATTTTTTGTATTAAATATTTTATAGTTCTGCTACTAATAATCTTAAAAAAATGTATAAACTAGAGTTTCCCTGCCAAACGAACAGTATTATTTTATTTTATTAAAAAAACCTAAATGTTCGTTTTATTTCTTCATATAATAAATTAAAATTTCAAATAGATTTGTAATTAGACTTTTATTATTTTCACCCAAAGTGTCTTGCTTGTAGTGCATATAAAATAATGTTGGTATTAAATAAAATGTGTTTTTGCAAGCCAAGTTGAAAAACAGCAACTCTTAAGATTGAATAACCTAAAATTACTTTTAAAACATCCATGTCCTACTAATTACAATTATAGTCGTTTAAAAAAAAACGTAAGAATAAAGTTGCCCTCAGAAGGCTTTAAAATCGCCATTTTGAGTCAAAGTTTGGAAGTGTTTCCAGCGGAGGACCCCCCCCCCCATTTGAGACCATCCTAGATACGCCTATGGATAGGTAGAGTTCCTTTTATAACTAAATTTAACTAGTTTTGTTTTCTGAGTGTTCATATGTATTTTCCAATTTTGGTTCCATTTGCCGATACAACAAATGAATAGTGATTATAAAATCCGTCCCTATATTGCAGGGTCTGCTTCAAATGTCCAGGATATATTGGTTGAAACCATTTTTTTTAGCCACTCTAATTGTGAGAAGATTAATAAACATAACTTTGACCTCCTGAGCTCATTCCATTTACCTAGTTTTTTCACCCCAATATTCTTTTTCTTTACATTTTTTAACCCACATCCCGTTTACTAAGCACAAAAGATGTTTAGTCCATTACGGATAAGTTCATTGGGTTCCGTCTGTTTTTATTTCTACTGTTTACTTATTTGTACCAGACTAAGATGGACCAGCGTTTAACGGTTATCAGCGGTAGTAACTGCGGCATGAAGTAACTGCTGCATGAAGTAACTGCGGCATGAAGTAACTGCGGCATGAAGTAACTGCGGCATGAAGTAACTGCGGCATGAAGTAACTGCTGCATGAAGTAAGAACCCTGTGGTGCGCATCTGTGAATTCATTTTGGTCGATGAGTCTAAACAAAATGTGAACTTGTATTCACTCCGAGTCAATCATCGTGGATGATCATCAAAAATGAACCGTGTAATCCCGCCTTTATACTCTGATTGTTCCCCGAGTTGCGAACCAGTTCATGCAGTTATGTTGAATGAGCAAACAATAATTATGTAATATGTAACTGCAATATCATTGCTTTGATTTTACTTTTACTGGTATGAATGGATCTTGTTAGTTGATTTCAACACTCTTAAGACACTTTGTTATTTGTGCTCCCACTTCGGCGTCACTATTATCCTTAACTGTATACATAGAGATCTCACTGCATAGAAAATTGTGTGACAAAATGGAGAACGCTATCTACTAGAAAGGAAATGAATCATGTACTTTTAAATTAGGTTTTGAGACTACAATAAGGTTTTTGTTAAATATCAATCATTAATGATATTAATAGAATATAAGATAAATTTACGTCACTACATCAGTTTGTATACTCAAGGATGGGCACCTAGTAGAGAAACTAATTCAAAGCAATTAGTTGGGTTTTGTTGGGGGATGTTGGGTTTTGGTACAACGTGTATTCCAGCGACGCCGCTAGATTCCGCTCAGTTCCGTTACGCTTTCAGTGGCCGTATTTAGGCCTACATTAAAAACAATAGGTTAGGTTTTGAATGCGCAATCGGTAGCCTCCCGGACTTATGTTTTCACTTTGACTTTGTTTGTAACCTTTGGGAATTCTTTATTTGGATTGCTGTATTCGTTGACAGACATACAGACAGACAGACAGGTCCGTGTCAGGAATGACGGAGGTATTTAAAAACGTTAAAAGTACATTAATATATTTTGTTTACCTTTTACTTTCTTGAAAGCCTTTCAGCCGAAGTTTCATCACATCAGTTGCGTGTTCAACGTTCTACTTGATTTCTAACATAACTTTTAGACACTAGAGGGGCGTTGCAGACGATTTCCCCCTCAAGTCCTTGGATAGATGAGCTAGGCGAGGAACCTAGCAGTGAAAGCGAAGGTTTTTCGCCACTGCGGTTAAACTACTGCCAAGGTCAGCGATCCCGGATCTACTCTGTCCTTGCGTATACTTTCAAGCACTAACCAGGTCTACTGCGCACGCACAGAACTGTCCTGGCGTCGTTTGATGCCGATTTATTAAAATCGAACCTAGGATTTAGGACCAGTGCTGCCAACTTTTTATTTTGTAAAATCTGGACGAGTGGATTGTATTCCATAGAGTAGAGGATTTTATAAGATTTTAGGAAAGATCTAAAGAAAGAGAAAGTATTGTAACAAAAAAGTGATAATTGAATGAACTGTGATAAATTCTCGTCTAGTTCATCTTAGAAAAAGAAGAAGAAATTATTTCTTACGTCCATTGATGTTTGTATTCACTGCTGGCACATACTTTCTCACTATATGAAGTAGTGAGACTCTTTCATTTGTAATCAAATTATGGTCACATATTGACCACATATAAGCAATCATAACTCAATTTAGTGTGGCAAATGATAGGACTTTACGGAGGGGTGAACCGAAAATACCACGACTGGTGTTGATTTTTTAAATTTACTCTGAATATTTGAGCAAAATCTGATCAACCAATTTTTAGAATCCATGTATTGCATTTTTTTATTAATTATTTTCGAGCCGGATTTTTCTTTCTGGTGAAATTATTGAATTTGAAATAGTTTGTAGTTTGTGTAATTTTGTTGCACAATTTATTTTTAACTTTAATCTTACACACACACACACACACACACACACACACACACACACACACACACACACACACTAAATTTTCATTTTAAATTGTTATAATCCGTAGAAATTGTGAAAGTGAATTTCTCAGTGGTTGGCATTTTCAGTGTAGGTTTAATTTGAAAGTTTATAAGTTAATACCGATTTGATTAAAACTTGGCACAAATATCGGTTGTAGTTAAAAGCTTGAATAAGTTTGTCGTTACCTAGCAACATCCGTCCAACAGTTTCAAAATGACAGATATTCCGAAATTCAAAAATTTTCTTCATATTTTTGGAAATCTGATTTTACTATCGTAATCAGCTTTGGAATCTGCATAAATTAGCATTTAAAAGCTACAAAAATGAATAAAAATTCTATGAAAATAATGCATTTTCGGCTTTATGGTACAGTTTATTATTTTAAACATTTAAAATGTTGATTTTATTCATATTTAATGCTGATCGTGATGACTAAATCAGATTTTAAATAATTTTAAGATCTTATATATATATATATATATATAGTTTCAAAAAGAAAAACGGAAAGAATTTCATGGCGACTGAAAATGATGAAAAAAGTTATATAAACATGGGTCCGGAAACATTTCGTTAGCGAAAATTTCGCCATGATTCCTGAAAAAAAGGGAAATTAAGCCATACTGAAATTTTAGAAACCTAAATTAAGAGGAAATCTTGATGGTTTCTTATGGCGTTTGACCTGAAAAACTGAATATAACTGGTCACAGAGCTGTAAGTCAAGTACTTCTTGAGGAAACCGGCGTAAAACGCAAAAATTACAGACAAAGCGATACACTTTTTTACATTTGGCCTACAATAACTCTGTTATTTTCCAATAAACAAATACAATTTTTGAATAAAACTTGTGTAGAAAATTTAATTCTGAATAAAATTATGTAAATAAAATCAGCTAAAAATAATTAAAAAAAAGAATTTTTATTAACATCAAAATATTCACAACATAGGAAAAAGACATTAATTTTCAAACAGAAAGAATAATAACTTTTACATTCGAGAATATCTAGTACGGAATTTTTTAAATGATTAAATAGTAAAAAAGCAATAAATAAATAATTAAAATCCATATTAAGCATTTATAACAACTTAAAAAAGTGTCCAACTATTTTCTAGTCTTGAAATTCCTTGGACGGCTCCTTTTACAGTATTTGGATTATTTCGTAGAATTTCAAATGCATTGAAAATGGTTGTAGTCAGTTCATCCTTTGTAGTTACCTTTTCAGCGTATACTATCGATTTCATGTGTCCCCACAAGTAGTCCATTGGCGTCAGATCAGGTGATCTAGGGGGGGCCAATTAAATGGTCCGTCTCGCCCAATCCAGTTGTTCCCGAATGTTTGCATTCAAATAATTTATTATAAATAAGGTAACTGCGAAAGACGAATTGCTATCAATGTATTTTTAATTCTAAGAAATACTCCAGATAATGTAAAAAGAACCACCCAAAGAATTTTCAGGCTAGCATATGATTGTTTTAATAGTGAAGGCGCACATTTTGAACAGTTGTTATAAACGTTTAATATGGTTTTAATAATTTAATCATTGAGTGTTTACTATTTAATTATTTAAAAAAAAATCATACTAGATATTCTTGAATGTAAAAACACATTATTCTTTCTGATTCAAAATGAATGTCTTTTTCCTGCTATGTTGTGAATATTTTTATGTTAATAAAAATTGTTTTTGTGTACATAAAAAAGAATTTATTTACATAATTTTGTCAGAATTAAATTTTTACAAGTTTTATTTAAAAAATATGTTTTTATTGGCAGAATAACGAAGTTATTGTTTGCCAAACGTAACAAAATGCGTTGTTTTTGCTCTGATTTTTGCGTTCAACACAGGTTTTCTCAAAAACTATTTGACTTACGAGCTACAGCTATGGAACTATTTCCATTCAATTTTTCAGGTCAAAAACGATAAGAAACAATTAAGGCACCTCTTAATTTAGGTGCCTAGAATTTCGGTAGAATTTCCCTGTTTTTTCCAGGAATCATTTTTCGTCAGCTGTAACTCGCTAAGGAAGCGTTTCCGGACCTATACTTATAGAAACATTTTTCATCATTTTAACTGGTAGAAGTCACTCTGCAATTTTTTCGTTTCTTCCTAAAATTCTATATATATATATATATATATATATATATATATATATATATACGAGGGCTATTCAGAAAGTAGATTACGTTTTTGGATAAAAAAAAACTAAGTACAGGAAAAAAATATAATTATATACATTTGAAAGAGGAACTAAAATACTATTTTTCGACATAATCGCCAAACAAATTTAGACATTTGTCATATCGGTGAACTAGCTTTGAAATTCCCGTGTCGTAGAATTCCGCCGCCTGTGACGCCAGCCAGTCAGTCACGCCCGCGCGGAGATCTGCGTCGTCATCGAAGCGCTGTGTTGCAAGCCAAGTCTTCATCTTCGGGAATAAGTGGAAATCACTAGGTGCCAGGTCCGGACTGTAGGGTGGATGAGGAAAATCTCCCACTTGAAGGCCGTCAAGACGTCTTTGTTCGATTTGCCGTGTGAGGGCGGGCATTGTCGTGCAAAAACAACACTTTTGCACTCAGTTTTCCTCTCCGCTTGTTCTGGATAGCTCGTCTTAAGTTTCGTAATGTTTGGCAATACCTTTCTGAGTTTATGGTTGCTCCACGTTCTAGGAAGTCAACCAGAAGAACACCTTTCTGTCCCTCACGGGCGTGACTGACTGGCTGGCGTCTCAGGCGGCGGAATTCGACGACACGGGAATTTCAAAGCTAGTTCACCGATATGACAAATGTCTAAATTTGTTTGGCGATTATGTCGAAAAATAGTATTTTAGTTCCTCTTTCAAATGTATATAATAAAAATTTTTTTCCTGTACTTAGTTTTTTTTTTATCCAAAAACGTAATCTACTTTCTGAATAGCCCTCGTATATATATATATATATATATATATATATATATATATATATATATATATATATATCTTAATCATATTATATTTCTGGAAATTTATGTGTTTGTTTGTTTGTTTGTTATTCAATCACGCTTTAACCACTGGACCAATTAAGATGAAACTTGGTACGAAAAGTTTAAGTATCTGAGATAAACATAGGCCTATTCCCGTTTTTAAAAAGTCATTATACTACTTACCCAGCCCAACATAATTAGGTAGTATTTAGTTTTGTGACATGTGTTAACTGTAGTTAGGTTTAATTACTGTTTACTGGACCTGAGATTTAGGCACCTGAGATGGACATAGATCTAATCCCTTTTAGTAATCTTAATCTGTGTTTTATTTATTGCAAAATTATTGATTTTAATGTTACATTTACAATTATTTTAGTTGAAATTTTTTCAAAACTGACTCTAATTTGTTACTTTGTGTTGAATTTTCAATATTAAATGTAAAAAAAGAGTGCAGATTACGATACGTTAAAAATTACTATAATTGTAAGTAGTTTCTCTTTGTGAGAATCTGGTTTGTTTTATTGTTTGTAGTTTTGTTATTTTAAATTTCATTAGATCAAATAATCACAATCTGGTTTTCTCATTTAAGACTTTTCAATGTTTTCGACGCAGAGTGCAGAATATATAACATATACAGGCCAAGGCTTGGCATTTTCATACGCTATAAATCATCCCATCATCGTCTGCATTAGCCCAAGTGTGCACAATAGTCGGACGTTAAACACACACAAAAAAAATACAATTTTATTCGGATACTTTAATTGTAAGGTAGTATATATATATTTATGTAATTACATTATACGAAAAAATGGTAAATATGCAGTGTAGCATGTCCTGGATTTTTCGATATTTTTGTTACTAAAACTCTTTATTACATGCTCAAAAGCAAGAATTCAAAATATAAAAGGGCGAAAACCACGAGAAGTACAATAAAAATCGAAAATAAAAGTGACCAACATAACCTCAAAATTGTTACCGTGCGAAAGTCGGTAACGTGTTGTAGATCTGTAAAACAATAAAAATACGTCTAACACGGGTTTTGGGTGATAAGAAACCCATTTTTTAAAAAGAATACTCCACAACCTAACTGACACGGTTGTTAGGCTTAACACGGTGATGTGTGAAAAAACCTTTATATTTTTTTAAAGAATGATACATATCCTAACTGACATGGTTGTTGGGCCTATCATGGTGTGTATGAAAAAAAACTTTCATTTTTTCTAAATAGTATTCCAAACTTAACTGACACGGTTGTTAGGCATACACACACACACACACACACACACACACATATATATATATATATATATATATATATATATATATATATATATATATATATATATATATATATATATATATATATATATATATATATATATATATATAGGCTGTAAATCGCTGTAACTCGCTAAGGAAACGTTTCCGGACCTATACTTATAGAAACTTTTTTCATCATTTTCACTGGTAGAAGTCACTCTGAAATTTTTTCGTTTCTTCCTAAAATTTCTATATATATATATATATATATATATATATTATTTATATTTATATACATATCCGCAACCCATCATGGAACCCATAGAGGTTATAAGGTAAGATAGCCCATTATGACCCATCCATGACGAAGGTTTCTGTTTGGAACTGCAGGCGTTTCTTTTAGGAGATACGGGTGTAAACTGAAGGAGTCGCTCAAATGGATTTCTTACGGGAAGTCGGTGAATCAGCTGACAAACGAGTGCCGAAGCACACCAATTAAGCTAATGTGTCTAGGCTATCGATTAGAATTTATAGCCATGTATAGAGATATAAGTAGAACACAGCTTCTATATAAATTATGTTTATGGATATAAGTAGAACATTGCAATGCATCATCTTTAAAATAGATTTAACACTGATCTATGCTAACCAAAAGGACATTAAACCTTTTGTAAATGAGCCATTAGTAAATGAAGTACATTTGTAACGCGAATACCAAAGTCAAATAAAAACAATTTAAATAAACAAAAAATTAGAAATGTTATGTTTAAGATGAAATAATCGAAATAGTTCACTTCAAAATTACCATGTATATAAATATCAGTTAAACAAACGAATGAAAATAACAATTAAATTAGTATTATCAAACTATACTTTACTTGTAATAGTCAAAGTTATGACTCCCGTAGTAAGCCTTGATCTAAGCCAAGCAAAGAGAAAATATAGTTTGAAAAGAAGTGTTAGATAGGAAGTGTTTTAATTTCAGCTTCTTTTAAAAACTTTAAATTGAATTTCAAAAAAAAAATTGCACTACGTGTTTGCATAAGTATTTCGTTCCGATGCATCGGTAAAACTTCAACTTACAGTCTGAAAATGAACTGTTGTGGATGGTCATCATGGTGAAATCCAGAAGTGTGACATTAACCGTGTTCCCCCTCCACTTTTTGTACTTTAGATCACTTTTCGAGGGATTGCTAAAATTTAAATATAGATTTTCATTTATTTCTATAAATTTATTTGTGTGTGTAACAGCATAACAGTCCGAGTTTTTCCGTATTTTCAAAGTAATTTCAAACGTTTGTTTATGCAGTTTTAATGTTGATTACGATAAGACCATGTTTTCAAAAATTTTTAAGATAAAAATTTGGGGCCTATTTTTTTAAATTCGCTACCATCACGTCAGCGAGACAGCGACGTGCTGCAATTTCCAGTTATTTCACTGCCCAAATTCACTTTTCGACCCGTGGTCTCGGTTTTATTCGAACTATCTACGATCTAACGTTGGCATCAGGTATCAGTTCAGTATAAGTTATTTCAACAGAACAGGTTAGGTCCTTTCCTTTCACCGGGACTGATGAACTTGTACAAGGATATTGTTTTACTGCCTGCCTTATGTGTATTCTACGTTACAACGTACAGTTTATTTAAACTTAATATGCTATTATTATTTTTGTGGCTTAACGTATTTATTTTGCGTTAGTGACTAACGGAAGACTGGTATGACGTAACGCACGGTCAACAGTAACGGTAATAACTAGATTTGAACCTGCGTACACGTAGGCGTGTCCAGAGGAGGGTTTATGGATCGTAAGCCTCCACCTATTGGTAAACAAATTGAAGATTTCTTAACCGATATATTACAAGTCCAACTGTATTACAAAGTTCAGTTTAGCAAATTTTTACGTCTATTCAGACAACAAACCAGCACAACTACTGATTTACTGTACTACACGCTTTGATTGTACAGTTTCCGTGAACTATAGTTCAATAGGCTTTTACTTTGCAACTGTAGTAGTAGACAGGTAGCACATTCAAGCCTATTTTCTTCAGAAACAAATATAACTTTTCTTTCTTAAAAAATAAATAAAATTTCAACGCTGTTTTGATTGGATTTCTCAGTTCTGTATTATTTTCATCCAAATTGTGCAGCTCGCGTATATATAAAAATAAAATAAGTATTATATAGTAAAATGTATTTTGTTTGCAAGTCAAGTTGAACTACCGTAACGCATAACATTATAATATGAATATTTTATAAAGTATTTAAAAACACCCTCATTTCTCGATAATCACTCAAGTTGTAGCAGTTTTCCTAAAACGCAACAGAAGAATAATGCTGCCGTCAGAAGACCTTAAAATTTGCCATTTTAATACTCCCTCACCAATTTGACTATTCTAGACACGCCTATGTGCGCGAAAGTTTAACTTTCTGCTTACTGCGCACTACCTTGCAATCCTAGTAGGCTGCACAACTGGACTAAAATTTTATACATATATTTTTTGTAAATTTTCATTGCAAAAAGAAACGGAAAAACATATTAAAACCCAGAACCAGGAACACGTAATGAGTCCGATCCTGACATCGAGAACAAGTTACAACGAGTTTAGGCCGGGCGGCCACTAAATGAGGGGTGGAGTACGCATTCAAAACCAAACATATTGTTTTTAATGTACGTGCGACTATTGAAAGCGTAGCGATGGTGAACAGGGTCAAGCGGCGTCGCTGGGTTCCGCTCCGCGTAGCTTCGACTCTGTCTAGTTCGGTTTTGAAGCTGCCTCTGCTTTCTCCAATACGCTAACTACGCCTCTAAACTTATTATTTCTCGTTACCTAGGTTACGGTTTTTAAACAACTATTCTAGATTCGCCTTTGTGCGCGAACGTTTAACTTTCAGCGTACTGCGCACTATCTTGCGATCCTAGTAGGCTGCACAACTGGACTAAAATTTTATAGGCCTACATATATTTTTTGCGAATTTTCATTGCAAGAAGAAACGGGAAAACTTACTAAAGCCCAGAACCGGGAACACGTAATGAGTCTGATCCTGACATCGACAACAAGTTTCAACGAGTTTAGGCCGGGCGGCCACCAAATGCGGAGCGGACTACGCATTCAAAACCGAACTTATTGTTTTTTCGGCCTAGTTCGGTTTTGAAGCTGCCTCCGCTTTCCCCACTACGCTAACCACGCCTCTAAACTTATTATTTCTCGTTACCTAGGTTACGGTTTTTAAACACAACATTTCATACAATCCAGTACAGTAGGCCTAAATATTTATTTACAAAAAGATACAAACCCGTTCTTTAAACTGACTGAACTTCGCTTCAGGTTACCGTTCATCTTTGTTCCAATCGGTTCGGTTCAGCTCAGCTTAGCTCTGTTGGTGACTCCCGGCCTAAATTTTAAGTTACGTTCAAAATACAAAAAAAAAAAAAAAAACGGAATCATAACCACTGTCATGCTAAGTTTCCAATTTTAACTCAAACGTAAACATTTAAAATGTTCATTTTACTTTGTTTATATTAAATCAGCGAAATAATATTTTCAATAATGTGTAAAAGGAACAATCGCAGCACACAGATGGCTCACTGACGTGACGGAAGCGAATTTCCAAAAGTAATTCTCCTTATTACCCTATTTTTGAAACTCTGATTTCATCATCACAAATTGCATTAAAATCTGCTTATATTGACGTTTTAAACTTCCGAATTGCATTGAAATTACAAAAACGAACCCTGACGAATGTCGAATTGAATTTCTTAATTTGAACGGATTTTGAAAATTGAAAACGCTAATTTATGAAGTTTTTAACGCTGACTTTAAAACAATGTAAGACAAAAAATGTATTAGTTTTTTAAAATTTGTAATGGCCGACATTTTAAAACCGTTGAACGAATTTTGCTGGTTAAAGAACTTTACCAAGCCATTACTGAAGTCGAATTTTGGGCCAAGTTTGAATCAAATCGGACTCAATATACAACAAATCTTAACGGCCCCTTAGAAAGTGATCCCAGATCACTTTTCAAGGTTCTGAGTCTGGGCCTTACCATAATGACCACTACAACAATGGAACTTTGTTAAAAATTTTATCATATTATCGAAAATCTGATTTCACTTCTCGTAAATACCTTAAATGTATGTTTCATTTAAATGTTAAAATTTCCGTTAAAATTCGTCGTTGTTTTTTTTGGGAAAAAATTCCATCAGCGTTAAAAGCGGCATAAATTAGCACTTTGAATTTTCAAAATCCGTTGAAATTAAGAAATTTAATTCGACATTCGTCAGGGTTCAGTTTTTAATTGGAAAGTTTAAAATCCTAATATATGCAAATTTTTTTAATAGTAATTATGGTCGTGAAATAAAAATTCCAAAAAAGGTAAATGCAGAAAATATTTTTTGGAAATTCGCTTCTGTTATGTCAGCGAGACAGATGCTTGCCATGATTATTGGTGCAATCATTTACTGAAATCATATTTTTGTGCCAAGTTTGAATCAAATGCTCACACACACTACACACACGCGCGCGCACACACAAAATCCAATAGTTGTTTAGACTATACATTTTTTCTTTATTTCGACTCATATAGCCACCTCCTTAATTATGTCTCCTCATCACAGAAACTTGTATTGTAAGATTGTATAATTATTACAATAATAAATTATCATCAAACTAGTCAAACACTTTATATTTTGGAATACCTGTGTTGTATAAAATGCACTTTATTTCAGCTAATCAGATAATACAAGCTTAACGTTTTCTTTAATGAGCAGCCTAATTACAAACGATAATCTATTAACTTAATTCGCTGTTGCTTTTCTGTGAACTAATCTTCTAGGCCTACTTAGTGTCGCCATCTTGTATTGTTGCTATACCATAACTGGTAAAGACTGACCAGTTGACTTTTAAACATCAAATTACACTATCGAAAGACAAAACAGACTTCATTTTAGAGTTATTAAAGTCATTCTTATAACATTTAAGAACAAGTCCAGTAATAATATAACAATTTTTTTTCGTGTTTAACGTCCGACTATTGTGCACACTTGGGCTAATGCAGACGATGAGATGATTTATAGCGTATGAAAATGTCAAGACCTGGCAGGGAATCGAACCCGGGTCCTCGGGGTGAAAGCCCAGTACGCTATCAATTAGGCCACCGAGGCGGCTCGTAATATATAACAAACATATCTAATATTTAAATTGCATAACTAACCCATTGAAATAAACAAGTTCTTTACGAAACAAGGTAATTTCGAATTTTCTGCATCTCAAAATGGAAAATGCACTGACGTTAGTGATTAAATATTTTTAGGTGTTTTACATACAGACCGCCTTGCCTACGTCACTACGTACTTGTCAAGGCAGACTGGAGGCAACAATCGCCGGTGAAAGGCCCGCTAACAACTTGTTATGATGAAATTTTAATATAATCCTTTCATTACTTTTACGTCTGGCCTCTGCAGCTAACTTCGTTACACATGTCTGTCTGTCTGTCTGTCTTTCTGTTTGTAATAGGCCACTAAGCTTTAAATAAGAATTGGAAACATTTTGAAAGTTTTGTGATTTTTATCATGCGCCTTAGCTGATCTAAGTCTTTTCATTGGAATTCACTAAACAAGAGCAATAAAATCAGAAGTGATAACCGATTATGACTTACTGACCGTTAGTGCTTCAGCGTCCGCCATTTTGGTTGTCATAACACACAAATTGTCTTCAGCATTAGAATAAGTTCTTTAAACTACGAAATCTGTTTGGATAAGTTTGAATATCGGAAGAATATTATTAAATCCGCTCCCTGCCATGGGTTGTCCAATGCACCCCAAGTTGGGCACGAAAAAGCTAGTAAACAATGTTTTTGTTATAACTCCGTTAATGTTTTTGCTAAAGCTGATTTGAAAGTTATTTTCAAGTGATTCGAAAATTATTATACATGTTTTCCCAGAAAATTTTTCTGTTTTCCGTTATTTATGTTGAATACTTCGACTTCAGTTTTCAGAGCGGACACGAAGTGACGTTCTGATTGAATCTACATAGATAAAAAAATCTTATTTTTTATAAGCTTTATTTTTATTCATGACAATTTTTTTTGTAAAAAGTAAGATTTTCGAGTTATTCTTTTTTAATTATTTCGAGGAGAAAATTTAAAAAAAGTTAAGAATGGGTTATTTTGAATAGCGTATTAAATTTGAATTAAATTTGCGCTGAATCTGAAATACCACTGAAAGTGAAGAACTCACGATTTTTGAGCCCTTAATGATCAGGAAACAGCAAATTTTGGAATTTTGGATTTGAATCTAAATAAATCATGTGGGGTATCAAATAAATAGGGAATTCCCGCTAAATCCGAATATGTATATTTTTTTTTAGATTTGTATCCATACGAAAATTGCAACATGCAATGTAAACACATTTAATAAAATTTTTCGTTACATTTTGGATTTTTTTAATCACGAAATTTTAATAATTGCTTATACAACTATCAATTATCGCGGTAATAAAAATCATAAACTGAAAATACTTGTCTCTCTTATGAAAGAGTTAATTTTCGTACAAACATATGGTGTTGTGTATCAGCTGTTTGTTATTTTACATGGCTTCATTTAAAACGAGAAATGTAGATATTTTATTAAATCTCTAAATACTTTTAGTTGAAAATAACTGTGTAACAACTTAGCGTTTAACGACTGTGTTATTTTGTAAGCCCGTACAAATTAGGTCTCCGTATTATGAATGGACAAATGAATTATGGACAATAGGGGCACTGGAGGGGGGCGTCATCTTTAGAATGTGCGCACCATCCTAGACCCGCTAGACTGAGGGATCGATAACTGAGGGGGTCGATAGCCGCGTCCAAGACCAGCGCAAAGCGTGCGTTCATGCTACACAGCTGGTTCGCTCGTGTGGTTAATTTTGAACACAAAATCTGTTGATTTGTTTATTAGAAAATTATTTCTAAAAACATCCGTTTTACAGCAAAATCTGTGTTAAAAGTAGTCAGTTTTTTTTGTGTTTCTTTGTTATACATTTCATTATTTATAAAATTATAGTGATTTTTGTTTTTATACACTTTTGTAATAGACGAATTTAGGTTAGCCAAATAATTTCTGTAAAAATGTTAACTCTACTATTTAATTTTACAGTAACTATTTACAATATTTTTAACAAATTCCCACTAAAGAAATAAATTATTGTAACGTACCCAAACTTCCCCCCACGATAAACGTAATACCTACAACGACTTATAGAACGCTTTTTGAGATGATCAGCACCGATTTTGAAAAATTATGTCAGTTGTTCAGTGTTTTTGTTCCTCCCGTTCCAGATCTTTCTTAATTTTGACCAATATGTTTTTGTTTGGGCATTTATTGTCAAATATTTGAACAAAATTTCAACAAAATCGTTAGGGTCGATTTAAAAAAATCAATTTTTAAGCTTTTTGACCAAAAAAAGAACCTGAAATTTTAAAAAATCTTTGATATTTCGACAAACCAGATACAAAAGCTCAATTTTTATTTCCTCACTGTACGATCTTGAAAAAAGTGATCTTAATATTTTGATGAATCTTTATGTTTTTATGTTCCTTGAATCTAGCAAGTTTTACTTGAAAGTGTGTCCATCTTCGTATCTTTTGAGTGAATTTTGACGTGCAGATTTGTTTTTCTCGATAAAATTTTCAATTAAACAAATTTCTAATAATTTTTTAGTCAAAACAAATGTTAAAAAAGATATTTTCAAAGCTGCTCTAACAATTTTGATCAAATTATGCTGAAATGTAGGTCATACGTACTCAAAAATCCTATGTTTCGTTATATCCACGAAACAATTAGCTTAAAAGCTAACGAAAAAACTAAAAAAAATCATGAAAAAATACTTTAAAAAACTGTTTTAAAAAGTAAATCAAAGAAAACCAAAAATAAATCCTAACAGTTGTCTGTTTTTTATTAACCTGAAAAATTACAAATTTTAGTACACTTGTTACATCAAATTTTAGATATATACAATTTTAAATCGAGCAAAGTCATATGAACTGATTTTGTGACATTTTTTAGATAGTCCTTCTTTTTTGACGATAGTTTTTTAGCCCAATTTTTGGAGGAAATAAAAGCGAGAAAGCTTTGTGTAATATTTTCACAATAGTTATTTTCAAATTGGTTAATTTAAATAGGCCTATTAGTTTATGTCCTGCGATAAAATAATCCAGAGGGCAATGAGTTTATTGGAACGACCATCCAGACCTTGAAACGTGTGCCGATCCTGACTTTTAAATCACTTTTAGACGAGTCGTTAAAATGTGTGTTAAAAAATATATATAGGTATCTATAACAATTTTAGTCAGTTTTGTTTCAAATTCGACAAAAAAATCGATTTTGAAAATATTTTGGGCAAGTTCGTTAATCAGCGAAACAGTTTTAAAATGTTTGTCATTTCAAACCTAAAACATTATATCGTTTTCTTCTTATACTTCTGAAAATCTGATTTTACCATCGTAGTCAGCGATAAAATCTTCATAAACAAGTATTTTGAACTTTTAAAATCCGTTGAAGATAATTTGACGGTGGTCAGGGTTCATTTCCGTGCTTTCAATATAATATGAAAGTTTAAAATGCTGATATGTGGAGATATTCATGTTGTTTGTGATGGTGAAATAGTAGTTTCTAAAAAGATGTTGAGATAAACAATTTACTTTGGAAAATTCGCTTCTATCTTGTTAGCGTGGCAGCGGTAAATCCATCAGCATCTCGAAAGATAAATTCCTTCATGGTCACTGTTCTTATCGATATTATTTTATTCAGTATATTCGTTTATAGTAAAAAAATTCAAATGGTAAAAATTAATTCCGATATTTGTGTAATTTGTATGCCAAAGTTCAATAAGAAATTTGTGGATTTGTTTTTGACCTGTGCTGTGCGTTACGGACTGTCAGTTAGTGAAGGACGTTATCATTTTAGTAACGGTTATTGAAGAATTAACCGTTATCACAGTTAACTAATATCGGTTATTGGGCTAAAGAGTTACAACGCCTAACAACAGTTTAGTGTTATTGTGGTGTTTTCCGCCAAGCGCCCTGCAATAACGATCAGCAAAATGAGAACGATGTAAAACCAGTAACGTTTTCATTCCAATAACCATTTAAATGGTTATAAATGGTTAAATGGTGGTATCGTGTCGCTAGGCGTTATTATGGTGCTAGCATTCAGATAACTTTAACTTAAAAGAACGGAGTAACGTTATAACTGTTACTTTATATACGAGGTGTGTTCAGAAAGTAACGAGAATTTTAATTTTTTGAACAAAATATTTATTTATTTTTCTACATTGATGTTGTCGCCTTCAAAATAGTCCCCATTGGAGATTATGCACTTGTGCCAGCGCTTCTTCCAATCCTCGAAACACTTCTCAAACTCGATCTTTGAGATAGCTTTTAGTTCTTTCAGCGATGCGCTTTTAATGTCATCTACGGCTGTAAAACGACGGCCCTTTAAGGTTCTCTTAATTTTTGGAAATAGGAAAAAGTCACACGGAGCCATGTCTGGCGAATACTCAGGCTGGGGCATCGTTATAGTACTGCTTTTGGCCAAAAATTCACGAACAAACAATGAAGTGTGAGCTGGTGCATTATCGTGGTGCAAAAGCCATGAATTGTTTTCCACAGATGCGGACGTTTTTTTCGGATTGCTTCACGCAAACGGCGTTGAACTTGTATGTAGTACTCCTTATTGACCGTTTCACCCGGTGGCAGGAATTTATGATGCACTATGCCACTAATATCGAAGAACACATAACCTTCACGTTAGACAGCACTTGTCGAGCCTTTTTCGGTCTTGGCGAGCCAGAATGCCTCCACTGGAATGATTGAGCCTTAGTTTCGACGTCATATCCGTAAACCCATGTTTCGTCACCTGTTATAATACGTTTCAGTAATTCTGCATCGTCGTTGACATGATTTAGTGACTCCTGAGCAACTTCCATTCGCCGCTGTTTTTTTCAAAATTCAACAATTTTTGAACGAATTTTGCTGCCATGCTTTTCATACACAAAAACAGTGGAAACAATGTCATGACATGATCCAATCGATATGCCTACATCATCAGCGACCTCTCTAATTGTGATTCGGCGATTGTTCTTAACATTTCTTTCACTTTTTCCACATTTTCATCGGTTGTTGATGTGCTGGGGCGTTCGTCATCTTCAACGTCTTCACGGCCTTCTTGAAAACGCTTATACCACTCGTAAACTCTTATTTTACTCATAGCAGACTCACCATAGGCCTTTGTTGACATTTCACACACTTTGTTACACTTTATTCCATTTTTTACGCAATATTTGATACTAATTCTTTGATCCATTTCTTTTAACAAACGAAAATCGCCGAGCTCATAAAAACACGTCTAACCTTAGTTGCTATCACAGACAAAGTCAACAATGAAAACAGCTGAAAGTTTTATCATACTTCAAGGGCATGTATACAAACATAATAAAAAAAGCGTTTGACAATCAAGTCCGCAAAATTTAAAAATTCTTGTTACTTTCTGAACACACCTCGTATAACGTATATAATTAAAAATACTGAAAATAATATTTTTTAAATAATATAATTAACAAGTTTAGAGTAACTATATATATTTAAACCTCGTTTAACCGATAAACGTTAGTAAATAACACGTTATTCCAAAGACCAGTAACGGTTGTAATTGTTATAAAAAAAATAACGCTTAAGTTCATCACTACTGACAGTTAAAAACCTTAAAGTAAATTTATGTGTTAGATTCTGGAGATTTGTTGAGTTCGCTACAAGTTATTGCTACAATAAACATGTTCCTTCATACATTAACCTTGCCGCGACCTTCTACGTTGAAGTCGGTAAGGGGCTAAATATGCAATTCAGATACACGTTTGTACGCGTATTGCATAACTCACCCCTGAGCCCATGGCTTACCCGCAGCAGGACAATAAATGTACAGCTTTTGTTGCAACATGTTTTTACTTTTTCATTGTACGAAGTATACATTACAGTATAATGAAAAATTGCGCACGCAGCTGTATCGCTTACGTCATGCAAGCGAATTTCCAAAGTAATGTGTTTCTTATTATCTCTTTCAAACTCTGATTTCACCGCGGTAATATCCATAAAATAGTATTCTAAATTATATTGAAAATACAAAAACTCTAATCACTTAAAAAAAAATCTTAATTATAACTGATTTTGAAAATTCAAAATACAGTATTTAACACTGATTATGACTGCGAAATTTACGAAATAAAATTAAGACAAAAAAGTTATGCATTTTGTCATGAAAGGTTATGAACATTTGAAATGACCGCCATTTCGAAACGTCTGAACAAAGTTTTTCTGGCTAACCAATTTGTCCAAGTTATTATCACAATCGATTTTTGTGCCAGGTTTGAAACAAATCGAAATGAAATTGCGAAAGTGAGCGTACTAAAATATAGAACACACACACATATATATATATATATATATATATATATATATATATATATATATATATATTAATGAAATCCCAAAGAGAGCAGGGGTAAAATGGACGGAGGAGCGGAATAGGATCCATGGGGACAGGATGAGGGAGGTGTGGAGGATTAGAAGGAACAAGACATGAGTCGGAGTGCTTTGCGTGATCCAACAGGGTTTATACGCAAATAATAATAATAATAATAATATATATATATATTTTTTTTATTTAACGTCCTACTATTGTGCACACTTGGGCTAATGCAGACGATGGGATGATTTATAGTGAATGAAAATGCCAAGCCCTGGCCGGGAATCGAACCCGGGTCCTCAGGGTGAAAGCTCAGTACGCTACCAACTAGGCCACCGACGCGGCTATATATATATATATATATATATATATATATATATATACACACACACACACACATACAATAAATGTAAAATTTTAACGACCAACGATCGGTGCTCATTTCAAGATGGCTGCTCCAACGGCTTATTTTCTAATGGAAATTCAATTCTGTCAGTGTGTATATAGATCTGGCTTGTTCACATCTTGGGATCGTATCGAAAATTTTCAAAAGTCAGCAGTTTTAAATAATTTGTTAAAATTTCGCACAAATGTACTCCTTCAAATCTACAAATACAGTTAGCTAACGACAAAACTGAAAATTCGGTTTAATTTTTTTAATTAGGTTCGTAAGATATTACTAAAATTGTTGACAAAATTTTCGTGACACGTTAGTGTTGCAATAAAAGCGTTTTGATGTAATCGATCTTAAAACATCTACTTTCGATAGGCGTTGGTTTTAATATTGGCCACTAGCTAATTATATTTTTCAGGATAACGACGAATGGGGGAAAATTTTTGTAATGTTTTTGCACTGTGTTATGTTAAACAAAATGCTGTTTTCGCTATTCCTAAAGTGAGCGGAATCTGTACAGAAATTTCAGTTGAAGAAAAATTTGTAAAACTTATCATCGAGAGAATTGTAATGAGCATTATTTAACGTAAGATATTTTTGTAACACGAAATTAGGATATTGTTTGGTAAATTCTGTTTTATATGAATGTTTACGTTTTACAAGACTACTAAATAAAACAAAATCGTTATAAAAAACTTATGGAATACGTAATTTATATCCGTTTTGTGGTTGTATAACGGTACAATAAAATATTGTTTTATAAATATGTATTGTAGTCTTCTATGTGTATTATCATCACAAACTATAGTCCTGTTTGTATTAAACAGCGCCAAAAATCGATTTTGGTAATATTTTAGACAAGTTTGTTACACACATATCCGTGTCAAAATTTGCAGGCATTTAAGAAATTACGTTTTTTTGATCTGAACCGTATTTCGAAAATCTGATCACTGTCAAAAAACTTGTATAAATTATTACATACATCGTTAAATTCTACAGAAAATACAAAAAAATTAACTGGAATGTAATCAGAATTTATTTTTGTAATTTCAGTACACTGCGAAAAAGTTTAAAATTCTCATTTATACAAGAATTCATACAAAATGTTTAAGCACCCTTTTAAAAATAATTAAAATGGCAGGATCGGTGCTTCATTTAAGGTTCCGGGTTTTAGCACGGTGTTTGCTCCAATAGATCAATTTCCAATGAGCATGTAAACGTGTACACATTAACATAATACTGTATGTGGTTAGCTTGTTAGTTTCGTATAGCCTGCATTACGTTGCCTAGGCTACCTAACGTTGCTACTTCATTGGTTCAGCCATTTCATGCAAGTATTCTGCGCATGCGTGAAACAATCCAGTGTCTATATGGTTTAGCTTTTATTTTTTGAGAAATTTCAAAACTGCAATTCGGTACGAGATTTTCGGTAATATTTTCTGCTGCAGGAAAGCATTAAAAATCTATTTACCTTAAAACGAACACAATTTGATTTTTAAATTTTTGAATGAACAACTGCACTTTCAATTTGAGTATTTCTTAACAATTTGATTCTCCAAATATGTTGCACGCAGCTGTCTCGCTAAAACAAATTTCCAAGTAACAATATCTTCTATAAATCTGTTAAATTTTAGTTTACACATTTTGTATCGAATACATTAATAAAATTGTTTTCGCAACATTTTTGTATCATTTATTACTTTAGACGCACACATTGAAGGTATTAAAAAAGATAGAACACAAATATGGTTTCTTAAATTTTATTTTAAAGTTTTTATTTAAGGTTTACTTAAATTTATTCTTCTTAAATACAGATTATGTGAGCACTTCAATAGGTAACAGGTTATTCACAGATTGATTGCCTATTCAAACCTTTCTAATAAACCAACACTTAAACATAGATACATGCAACTGGCGGAATACAGTTATACGATCTTAGTTTCTTGGGAGAAAAGGGGATCTCTTAGATTTTACACAAGTTCAAATATCGGCCTAAACAACACATTTATACAAAGTTATAATTTTGTAACAGACTAGCTTAGCGGGAGGACAAAATTTCAAGTCTTAAAAATCAAATGCATTGATTAAAATCTATTTAAAAATTGGTTAGGAGCTTAAAACATTACAATATAAACTTAGCATTCTTATAATAATGGGCGAATAGACGCAACGATCGGTATACGGCTGCAAGTTTGCGGATATGCACTTCAATAAAGTGCTGTCATCAAGTAGAAAAATCAAAGATGCTTTTTTCACGTGTGTAAATATCAGTGTAAGGTTGGGTTGGTTAAGAGAAATCGAAAAGTTTGCGCGGCGAGACATCCAACTTTTTCGTTTTTAGGACAGATTAGTCAATCTAAAGAGACGAGTAACTTTAACAAAAAGTCTATTCGGAAAAGTGCAGGAAGAACGATCAGAACAAGATATAAAGAAGGTGAAGTGTAAAGTGCTTTCAATTTGTGTAGTGACAGTAATTAAGTAGAAAAAAATCGAAGCTGCTTTATCAAGGAGCAAATAAAGTGTGAGTGTAAAGTTGATTAAGAGAAATCGAAAAATGTGGACGGCAAAGTTTCCAATTTTTCCAACCTTTCGTTTGAGGACTAATTAGCAATTTAAGAAGACGGATAATATTTAAATCTATTCGGCAAAATGCATAGAGTACGATCAAAACAAGGCAAAGACGGTAATCGAGGAATACAATCGACAAATAAATATCGGCAACAAAAATATTTAATAAATCTTCTTTACAGTAGACTGTATTAGTTTGCTCACTAAGATACGAATATATCGATGAATAGTTTTCCAGCGGTATAAAAAAATGCATACACTCGATGAACAGTTTCTTCTTTCTCATGCACCAATGGCAAATATTGCAATAAATATTTACACCAAAAAACATTTAAAACATACTTTAAACAAACTACATTTAATTTAGAAGAAAACACTTTTGACATTTTAAACGAAACGCCAAAGTTTGATTCATTTGACATCCTTGTTCGTCTGATAACGTTCAAGTATTTGATTAATACGAATATTACGCAATAGGCTGTACACGTGAGCCATTTTCACTTACCGCGGTGAATAGGCCTACACTGTGTTTGCAAATTTGTAAATACTGTGCACTGAATGTACCGCTGGCAACTATCCGTCAAATGTTTAGACTGTAAAGATCACTAGACAAAAATAGTAGACGGAAACATGAATTTATAGGTTAGGAATGGAAGAGTGAAGGAAATACATGCACAACGCATCAGTGTTATTGAAATACACAACGGTTTTGTTTTCTTTCGTGTGGCACGACGGATCGTTGCGTCCGTTGGCACCCGTACAACATTAAGGGCGGCACTAAACTAAACTTCCCTACAATACCTACTCAATAAATACACAGCCTGAAGTTTCAGCAAGTGGTTGCTTAATATTTACATTTCATTATAAATAGCGCGCGAGTTAACAGAAAATAAGTTGGCATGCGGCTGATGTTGGGAGTCCCGACATTATTTTATAAATATATTTGTTTGTACCGGTCGCTTTACCAACGAGCCGTCTGTTTTTCTAGCAATTCGCAAACTTTATTTCAATAACAGTGTTCGGGTCAATTAAATTCTTTGACAATTTTCAGGTTACAACGGAATTCTCAACGATTCCGCCAAATCCCTGACAATGCGCGTGCGAACCTATTTGACGCTCTGGCGGTTACGTTTTCTTATAAACAGCGTGACAATCCACCAACTTATGTTCCGTTACTCTGTTCTCTACCGTAAATCTATTTAAATAATTATGTGAATGAAATTAATGAGCTAATAATATAAAAAATGAGTCAAAATAAAACTATATTTACAGAAAATTACATGCACTTAGTGATACGAGCTATATCTACAGCAACCACTTCAAGTTCAAGCGTACATTAACGGATTTGTTACTTTTCAAGGTGATCTTTAATATAGCCACACTGTTTGAACAAGGTGATCTTTAATATAGCCACACTGTTTGAACCAGGTGATCTTTAATATAGTCACACTGTTTGAACAAAACAACTTTTCGTGACAAATGGAAAACTTACTAAACAGTCTTCTATTAGTAAAACAATAAGAAAAAAGAAATAAAAATACACAAAAATAAATTCTCGTTTACGGAAAAATATTTACAAGACTGTAAAAAGTAAAATCATTTTTTAAAAAACATTAATATTTTTTTTACGTTTGTATGTGTTACATATTCTAACTTACAGTTGTAAGACTATATTAATTATACGGTTTTTAATTTGTTTTTTTAAATTTTGGAGTAAATTAAAAACAATACATATAATTATTTGTTTTTCATAAAATGATTTTTTTTATAAAATATCCTTTTTTTGGTGATTAAACAGTATTTTAGGAAAATATATGTACATTCGTAGTAATAAAAGTTACATTAGTATAAATACACATTAAACTGTATCATTAACTGGATAAAAAAAAAGTAAAGGTAGCAAAGTGAACATACTTATTAACCTTACGGGTCTAAGATTACAGATGCGTGCTACAAAGTACGTAATTTTGAAATTCAGTTAACAAATTACTTGCATAGATTTTTCTACAAATTCAAACTCTAAGACACTTTTTTAACTTCAAGAATTTTTTTAACTTCTTTAGGTTGATATGATTCGTTTACTTTTTTAGTCACCGTAAGACTATCCAAACACACTATAGGTTCACAAACTTTTAAAAAGTAGAGTAAAAAAAAATATCAGAAAATCTGTCGTGCAATGCTGCCGACTGAAATGGAAAGGCAAACTACCTTAACTGGCAAACTCCTTTCTCCTTCCCGCAAAGAGGTCATTTCATTAGAATTGCATCAGCTGTTTTACAATATCACCTGTTTTTTTACTTTTTTTGTAATTTGGTTGTAATAAGCTAAATTGTACGCCTTAGGTTAATATACTAAAATGGTAATTTACACTTGTTGGAATTCGCAAAAAACATTGCGTATCTGCGAGCTATATTTTAACTTAACGTTAATCGTCATAAAACTTCAGGCTGGCTCTTATGTATACTCTTGTACGACGGTTTTAAAACTTTGTTAAGATGTACATTATAATACAGTACTTAAGTAAGGAAAGAATAAGAAATCAATGCTCCGACTTCCCCTGGCCCACCTAATCTTGGGAATGTATAGCATCAGTTCATCATGACGTGCATGTCATATAGTTAGTGCACGTGCAAGGAGTGGGGGTGGGGGCCGGGTAGGTCGGAATGATAGGAGCGTAGTAGTAGCCGCCCGCGTAGATGATGGTCGCGGGTTGTGCCGAGAGTAGTCGCTGCTGTTCCAGACACAACACCTGGCAAGCTAGCTCCTCGATAAGGCTTAGCGTCTGCCGCCTCTCGTGGCCCATCAGACATACGGTGGACTCTTCCACCACGCTGTGCAGTAACACCAAGTATTGGTACTTGAGAGATTCTTCCTCGGTACCTACGAAGTGGTTCCACAGATAGTTCTCCAGTTTGGCACGTTGCTGGTTGATATCGGGAAAGTCTATAAAGAATCTAGAGCACATGTAACGTTCTAAGGTCTTAATGTAGTCGGGCTGCGCGGGGCGATACGACCTCACCAGGAGGTTGCAGTACTTGAGGAGTCCGCCGCCTCGGATCTCCTCCGGGTGTCTGGTGGCGATCAATTTCTTGTGCAAGTGGTATAGCGCTTCTTGAAAGTCCCCGTACACGGACTCGCCGACTACGGTCGGGTAGAAGTTCTCGCCGATGGAGAGTTCGGAGCACTCGTAAAACAGTAAAAGCGAATCGAGGATAATTTGAAAAGAGTCTACAGAAAATTCGAAAGGTCTTTTCATGGAGTCTACGAACTTTAGCTCCACGTTTCTGTGGCCTCTGGAGTTGCCGAGGGAGATGAGCGACCACCGGTCGCCGTCGTGGTTCACCTTCACCATCTTGCCCACGTACGCTTCTTTCAGGCTGCACGTGGTGATGCGCTTACGGCTTACGCCTTCGGGCAACAGATCGAACAAAGATCCCAGCACTGCTGTCTTGACGCGGTCGAAGTTCCTGCCGCCGGACAGCTCCACGCCGAAGATGAGGTCGAGGTCGTTGTACGTCTGCGATTCCGTGGCCAAAACGTGCGTGGCCGCGCCGCCGTTCAGTCTTATATCGCGCACTTTCATGCCCGCCCCGCCACTGGACGTCTCGCCCTCCAGTTTAGCCTTGACCACGGTCACTAAGTCGCGTAGCCGCACTTCCAACGTCGGGAAATTGCCGCGTCCGTGTATGCTGACCACTTCGTCCATAACGTCGTTCAGCCTTCGGACTTGCTCAAAGCTGAGCACCGCTATTCTCTGTTGGCTGGTAGCGTCATTCTTGGTGTTCACAAGGGTGTCCATCATCGGAATCCTGTGACGGCGCTCCTCCCCGACGTCGAGCGAGCCACACTGTAACAAGAAACAAACACTGCATTAGCAACTACAGAAATACAAACACAGCACAATACAATTCAAAGTACAGTAAAAGAAATTTTCTAAGATGAAAAAACACCTAAACACTAATCCAAAAGACGTGTATGCTACAAAGTATTTTTTTTTAAATCTTCGCTCGGTATTAATTACTAGTGCACTTTATTAATTATCTATTTCATTAGGCCCATTTGCCAAGAAATCGTAATAACAGCTGATTGGTTATTGGTTATTGGTTAATAACCCGTAATAAAATCAGCTGACTACTTAATTAAACAAACCTATTTGAAAGACATTCTATATATTTCTAATGTAATTTTTTACCTTCTGTTTTTATACAAAACTAAATTTTAGCAGACTTATTATTCAGCAACAAAACCCTTAAGTAGCAAAACTCGGTTGATTTCTATAATCCGTGTTCGAGAAAATCTTTTAAGAAAATATACACAAACTAGCTTAATACCTCTCCTTTGCTATGATTAAAACTTTTTACATGAAAAAAATGGAGAAAAAACGTTGAATTATAAAGTTGTAGAAAATGTAATATCTGACTTACTATTTTTCATCAAAACAACTTAGATCGAATCGACTGTTTAGCTGGTATAAATAGCAAAATGGGACAGTCACCCCAAAACTTCCTTTTCGGACTGTAAGAGCTCCGTCAATTTTGTTAATGAACTTGGAAACCAGCTCAACGAGGCGATTAATTTAAAGCTACTGTTCACGGTGTTCGAAATCTGTAAGTTGCTAATATTTCGGAGATAAAAATACTGTTCGTTTAACAATACAGAAAACAACACTTTTTTATAGTATAGCCTATTTTCAATTCACAGAGCAACTTACATATATCGTTATGAAATTAAACAAATTTGTCTACAAATAAATCAAAAATATCTTATAAAGTTTGTACGTGAAAACAATTTGCTCGGTAATTAGAACTCTGTAACACGCACAAGATTTGATGTTAATGAAGCTAAACCGAAATAAACTTTAATATTAATACTTTCTCTAAATTTACTTTAAAACGAAAATGTGTTTTTTTTGTTCTAAGTTACAGCAAGTTAATTACTCTATTAACGTGTCAGCTACTATATGAGATCATCTTTATGAGCCTAGTTGATGTTTTTGTTTTGTAGAATCGGTAATTTAAAAGTAGGCTACTGTCCATTTACCACCAAATGTGTTTTGGGTAATCAATTGAAATTTAAAATAATCAATACGCAGGTGTCTCACACAGGTGATGGACACGCATTTCAAAACACTAACATTTCGATTCATGAAAATTTTAAAATTTGGCACAAAAATAACTAATTTTGGTGACGTTTATTACTCAATAAAATTAGTTTTTACGAAATTGTAGTCATTCAAAGAAAATTTTAGAAAAAATCACATCTCTTTTTCTTTAACGGGTAAAAATTTCTATCATAAACTTTATTGTAAATGTGATTTCACTGTCATAATCAGAGTAAAAAGCTGCAGCAAATAAATTCTGATAAGTCCTGCCGCGGTTACAAGCACGTTTTACGAAAATCGAGGTCACATTCCGAAGGCAAGCGCAGCGAGCCCGGTTTTACCCAGTGATCATAAAAAACTAATTGCCATACGATGTTTAGGCTATTACAAAGTTAAGTACGAATAAGTTTTACTTAAACTTAGTTTTATCTAAAAACCGTAAATTACCACTTCAAATAAGATTAGACCAATGAAATGGCGCTCGTATTATTTAAGTACATATTTGCAATAAACTTTAAAAACTCTAAGTACTGTTGAATTAATGCACTTTTAACCTGTTTAGTGTTCTTAGCCTGTGGCACTTATTTTTTGTAGAACCAAGAAAGCGTAGATTAGCCTATATCCGGCAGATAGCACAAATAGATTTGAATTTAAAATTATCGCGATAAATTCGCTCCTAGCGTTTTTTATATTTACTAGATTTATAACATCAGATATTCCACTATTTTCTTTAAAGTTATACCCGTTAGATAACAGTTTTATTTCCTTCAGAGTTTTGCCGTCAGATAACTGACTATTTTCTTTAGTTATACCGTCAGATAGCCCACTATTTTATTTACAGTTATACCGTCAGGTAATAGTTTGTTTCCTTCATAGTTTTGCCGTCAGATAACCAACTATTTTATTTACAGGTAAGGAACAGTTAACTGTTATAAAGGT
This sequence comes from Callitettix versicolor, assembly GCA_022606455.1. Lineage (NCBI taxonomy): Eukaryota > Metazoa > Arthropoda > Insecta > Hemiptera > Cercopidae > Callitettix > Callitettix versicolor. The sequence goes on along the minus strand of CM040184.1, from coordinate 23,592,210 downwards.
AACAGTTTATTTCCTTCAGAGTTATACCGTCAGATAACCCACTATTTTATTTACAGTTATATCGTCAGGCAATAGTTTGTTTCCTTCACAGTTTTGCCGTCAGATAACCCACTATTTTATTTACAGTTATATCGTCAGGTAATAGTTTGCTTCCTTCACAGTTTTGCCGTCAGATAACCCACTATTTTATTTACAATTATACCGTCAGGTAATAGTTTGCTTCCTTCACAGTTTTGCCGTCAGATAGCCCACTATTTGATTTACAGGTAAGGAACAGTTAACTGTTATAAAGGTAACAGTTTATTTCCTTCAGAGTTATACCGTCAGATAACCCACTATTTTATTTACAGTTATATCGTCAGGTAATAGTTTGTTTCCTTCACAGTTCTGCCGTCAGATAACCCACTATTTTATTTACAGTTAAATTGTACAGTTAACTGTTATAAAGGTAACAGTTTATTTCCTTCACAGTTTTACCGTCAGATAACTGACTATTTTCTTTAGAGTTATACCGTCAGATAGCCCACTATTTTATTTACAATTATACCGTCAGGTAATAGTTTGTTTCCTTCACAGTTTTGCCGTCAGATATCCCATTATTTTATTTACAGTTAAGCCGTACAATTAACAGTTAACTGTTATAAAGGTAACAATTTATTTCCTTCAGAGTTTTGCAGTCAGATAACTATTTAGAGTTATACCGTCAGATAGCCCACTATTTTATTTACAGTTATACCGTCACGTAATAGTTTGTTTCCTTCACAGTTTTGCCGTCAGATAACCCACTATTTTATTTACAGTTAAGGAACAGTTAACTTATAAAGGTAACAGTTTGTTTCCTTCAGAGTTTTGCCGTCAGATAACTATTTAGAGTTATACCGTCAGATAGCCCACTATTTTATTTACAGTTATACCGTCACGTAATAGTTTGTTTCCTTCACAGTTTTGCCGTCAGATATCCCATTATTTTATTTACAGTTAAGCCGTACAGTTAACAGTTAACTGTTATAAAGGTAACAATTTATTTCCTTCAGAGTTTTGCAGTCAGATAACTATTTAGAGTTATACCGTCAGATAACCCACTATTTTATTTACAGTTATACCGTCACGTAATAGTTTGTTTCCTTCACAGTTTTACCGTCAGATATCCCATTATTTTATTTACAGTTAAGCTGTACAGTTAACTGTTATAAAGGTAACAGTTTATTTCCTTCAGAATTTTACCGCGAGATAACAGATTATTTTCTTTAGAGTTATACCGTAAATATCATATTATTTATTTACAGTTAAACCGAACAGTTAACTGTTATAAAAGTTATAATAGTTTATTTCCTTCAGAGTTTTAACGCGAGATAACAGATTATTTTGTTCAGAGTTATACTGTATATAGCATATTATTTATTTACAGTTATATCGTTAGATAACAGTTTATTTCCTAAGGTTTTACCGTCATCGACTGTCAGATAGCCCACTATTATCTTTATAGTTATTCCATCAGATAATTTATTTCCTTTAGAGTTTTACCGGCAGATGACCGACAATTTTATTTATAGTTGTACTGACAGATACCAACTATTTTCCATAGAGCTTTGTACTCAACATTTTCCCTTGTGTTTTCCCAAACCCACAAGACAAGTGTCAAGACAAAACCCACTATAATTTTCATATCATTTAAATGTGCAAAAACATTTGACAAACATTTTCACATTAAATTATTTTCCAGAAAAATCCAATTCAGAAGCTATCGACTGGAAACTCTGAAAATCAGTTTATCAGATCTTGATGAAATTTTAATCGTTTATAACTACGTATGTCGAATTCCTAATACGAAAAACGAAACAAACCTAAAGGCGGTAGGGATCATTATGGGTGCGAATATACAAACCCAATTCGGTATATTGCTTTAGTCTTCAACGGTACATACACACATCTAAATAAAAACTACTTTCTTGATTCAGGAAGTTTGAAAACGGTGGTTATATTAAAACCTCAAGATTGGTTTTCCTACTATCACTACACTTTTTATACGTTGTATAGTAAGGATGTAAAACAGCTGTTTAAATTTAACCGTATTGCATTCACACCTTGACTGCATTCTGCTTTATTGCTAAACTGGTATTGTGTTTCTGAACAAATTTTTTTAGTGAATTTCTAATTAAAAACGATTTACTAGAGCGTTCGTTATAATAAGACCTTTACCTGAGACCGCTAAATTCTTCCTGCATTATGGAAATTCGCAATTTTCCTCAGATTTCATTCAAAATTGGTGCACAAATTTTCGTTAACTAGCTAAATCCGTTCATCGTTTCAAAGAGCTGTTAAAAACCATAAACACAATTTTTTCTATACAATATTTTTAATGTGATTCTAACATCGTAATCACCAACAGCTGTATAAAATCAGCTGTATCAAGCATGTTTACACAGTCTCAGCTGATAATAAATTAGTATTTTAAATTCATTTGTCATACTTCCAATGTAAATTGAAAATTTAAAATGCTAATTCTATACTGTATAGAATTAGCATTTAAAATTTTAAAATTACATTAGAAGTATGACAAATTAATTTAAAATACTAATTTATTATCAGCTGAGACTGTGTAAACATGCTTGACACAGCCGATTTGGCTCACCACCTGACATAACCTATAAAAATAGTATTATGAATCTAATTAACATAAACTACACTGAATAGGTATTTTCTTACTACACGCCTGTTATTTTCTTAACGTCCATACTTCAGCGTTAACGGTATCGGTAAGTGTAGTTTCAAGACATAAATAACTTTTTTTTAAATCGTTTGTAACGATGTTCGGGAACAATTGAGCAAATCCGAATTTCTAATAATATATCTTAAGAGAGAAAGTTTGTGCGAATTTTCGACATTATTTTATCTTTCTTATTGTACGTACTGCATAAGTGTTGTACTGTTATTGTAAAAAAACGATTTTGAGATTCTGATGGATAACTAATTCAGTTTCAAGATTGCTTTAACCAAAAAAGATGGACGTCGTCTGCATATACTGATTTTTATAAAGTTTTTTTTTCAAAATAACTCTTACAATCGGACTTTCTAAAAATCTACAACGATTTCAACAACGTTTTGCTCCAATATAATTCAGTGAACCTAAACAAAATGTGTGCGTATTTATATTCGAAAAATTCCAATTTGGTAGGTATTGACGACCCCTTGAAATTCGGCTAAATTTGTCAAAAACAGTTCATCATATTTTGGTCACATAAGAAGGTACATTACTCAAGGTAGAGTAGTAAATTTTAAAAGAAATTTACATTTCTATGTAAATAGAAAAAACATTTTTTTTTCTTTTAAGGAGGCCTACTCTCAAATGGCAAATTTTATTTCAAATTTGCTTGATTTTAGACGAAATTCTGATCAACCAATTTTTTTTAGTGAATTATTTATTAAAATTTCTTCTTCACTGTTAACGAAAACTGTGAACTGCTTACAGAATTTAATGGACCAATAAAAAAAATATTGTACACTCGAAATCAAAAACATTTGTTTAAATCAAATACAACTTGCGAATTCATTAGAATAGGTTTGCTGTTTTAATAAATACGGCGAAGAATATGTTTAAGATAAACCTGCCTTTAACCAGACACGCACAAAACGTTTTGCACTACTTTTTAAAATATTTACCAACAGTTAATTCATTACGCTTCACGCTGGATCAGATTGAGGTTAGGTTGGGTTTGTTGACCCTGGCAATCGATTCTATACGTTTCCCAACAGCTGGTTCTTTACACCAAAGCGGCACAAGTATTGGCCAAGAAACCAGCAGCATTATTTACAGTTGTTGACAAGATACACTGTTTATAACCCAATCAGGTAAATTGACTGTTGTAAGTAGTAATTACTTTCAGTGTACAAACGTTATTTTAAATTAATTATTATTAAAACTTTGAGTTTCGCGTGCAGTTAAGAGTAGAAAGAGAAAGTATTAAAAAAAACTGTTACGGAAGATATTAGGTAAGAAAAATCAGAAATCGGCAACGGAAGAAATAAAAAAAAACGTAATATTAAAAATCAGTTAGAAATAGTGTTCGTTTTTCTACGTTTTGTTTGTAAAGTACTTGTTTTGTTACTATACTTGTTGAATATATTAGGGAAAAATTTGATGAAAATCGGTTCTCACAATTTTAATCCAATCGTTAAGTACTTACTGACAACGATTACGTCTTATTTCCGTTTTTATTATTCCAAAAACATTAATTTCTTTAATTTCAAATCTGCTGCACTAACCTGAGTCATCTTTTAAGTGACCGACATTTAAGCAACATCTGACGAATCGATTTGATAAACGAGGTCGGTTTTTACAGTGCTTTCAACAGTTTCTGAACCGTTTTTTTATTTAGGGTTCAATTGACTGAAAACATTTTGTTTGAAGGATTCTTAATTTTAAAATGGTCCTGAAATCGGACAAACTAAATCTTTACGACAAATGCAATTAACATTTATTAATTCTTTTAAAGTGTTTATGCCAGTTAGATTAATGAAGACAGAAGATCGACGCAACACATGGTAATCGCTGAGTTCTAGTAATATATTACTGCTATAGGCCTACTGATTGAACTACAAGTGGCCTTCCCAGAAATGGCTACACACACATAAACATACAGACAGACATCCAACAAACTACTTTTTTAAACGCATAGTATTTACAAGCGGATATATCCATTGACTTTTTTTTTAACGTCCAACTATTGTGCACACTTGGGCTAATGCAGACGATGGGATGATTTTTAAGCTTTTAAGCTTATGAAAAAGCCAACCCCTGGCCGGAAATCGAACCCGGGTCCTCGGGGTAAAAGCCAAGTACGCTATCAACTAGGCCACCGAGGCGGCTTATATCCATTGAAAGCTTAAAATAAATGATTCACAATCCACCATATAGTGAGAATGTAGAAACAAAAATGTCGGTACATTAATTTATGATCTTCCATTGGTTACCAAAAAGGTACTATATTAAAAAAAAAAAAAACGTAAGGCTAGTTCAAACGTTAGACCTCGCAGTACATTCTTTATCAATACACAGAGCGCTCCACGATAGCGCTCGTAACTTTTACCGCCAATTTAACCATATTTACGAAAAATGTTACTAGACCAATTTTACTGAAAATCTTATGGTTCAAAATTATGATAGGTCTTGCCGTTCAACCAGTATTACAGGAAATAACCAGCAACTGAGCTCTCAACGTTGAATCAGAAGCCGCCTTATTTAACGGAAGTGAATGGGGGGAAGCCTTATACATATATCTTTCGGGTTTTATACAAGGTACTTTTGTACTAAATTTCAAAACAATCAGCCAATGCGTTTGCTTAAAATTCTCAAAATTATGATAGGTCTTGTCGTTCAGCTATTATTACAGGAAATAACCAGCAACTACACTCTCAAAGTTGAATCAAAGGCCGCCATATTTAAGGAAAGTGAATGGGGGAAAAACCTTACCCATATCTGTCGGGCTTTATACAAGGTACTTTCGTACCAAATTTCAAAACAATCGGCCAAAGCGTTTGCTTAAAATTACGGGCACTCGTCATAGTTATAAATCGAAGGCGGCCATCTTTAAAGGAAAGTAAATAGGAAAAAAGTTATGCACACGTTATTTGGGCTTCATACAAAATATTTCCGTACCAAATTTCAAAACAATCGGTCAATGCATTTGGCCAAAAGTGAGTAGCAAACAAACACACAACCAAATGCCGAACAGTGAGTTAAAGCAAAAATCTCGCTTGGCTCGGTCAAAAAAAAAAAAAAAGACAAACCATTAGCTTGTTTAGTACTTTGACATACAGCCTAAATTTGTTTACAAGCCGTCATAAATAATCGTACGGTATCATTACAGTAGGCCTACTTTGACGGTTTTATTATTATCAGTTACCAGACAACGCAAGTTTACCGGTGAGGACGAATATTTTAACCAATTTAAAACTACGCAGTTTATTCTGTAGGCGCTGCAGATTTATAGATTAAACGTTCACGAGTACAATCAACGTCAAACTTGGACAACAATCAAACCGTGAGAACATCCGTTTTAACTTTTGAGCTGAATAAAATATAGTTAGTCGCCGGCTTTGTTAAACAGTAACGCATCTGTGTCTGAACAGTAACACGGGAAATTTAGATATACTTCGACAAACAGCTGATTCGCTAACGTGTTTGCAGGATTTCAAAAAACAACAGCAATTAAGTTTCAATATATCTCGGAGCAGCAAAAACAAACGTTAGCCTATTTTTTTTAATACGTAGTTTAGAGTTATATTATTCCTAAACGTTGTTTAGGCCTACTTCTGAGTACCTCATAATAAAAAACAGTTACGGTAAACCCTTAAAAACAATTTGAATGTAAAAAAGTTTACCTTTAAACGTTTTTAAGTCATTTTTGGTAACAATTTCCATATTTTAAGGCAATACGTAATAACAATAAAGTTTCCTTAATGTGTTTAAATTATTTCCTTCACTATACATTTATATCCGGAACAGCTGAAGGCCAAAACTAGGTTATGTTTCAACAACCGCGCAGCTATAGTACTAATGCAGTTTAGTATCATACAGATTCCGGCGAGGCAGCTGAAGGGAGCAGCTGATGGGTTTAGCGATCCCGCCTTACCTCTAGCTCATACTACCCACTTATCTACTCAAGACACACATTCATTACTCTACATAACTTGGCTAACTCCAAAGAGTAAAGTGATCCGTGCTGATTAAGTGAATTACACTAATGGTGTATCAAACTTCCTAGTGTACACTAACCTTACCCAGGGCTCTGTATGACAGCTCCTCATTCCATAGCTACTTAAGGCAGTTTCCGTAGGTAAGGATATAAAGTAGAATGAGCGGTATCTCACCGCTCAACAAAAAGGTTGAACAAGTGGAGCAGAACCTCCGTGATGAGGGTCAAAAGTAAGAAAAATTGAAAGGGAATTAGCAAAGCCCCTACGAGCACATCAATAAAAAACACCAATTAGATGTCAAGGAGCTACATCTACCTTGAATGCTTTCGAAATTCTAACTTTATAAAGAGACTGGGACTGGAGAAGGCGCTGTAAATGAGCATCTTATGAATATAGAAAGGGGGCACAATACATCTACAAATATTGCACTACAATAGCAACCCTACAGATTCATTCATAAGATACACATAAACATTCATTCATAAGATACACATTAACATTCATTCATAAGATATACATTAACATTCATTCATAAGATACACATAAACACTCAAAATTCCATTATTTTTGTATTTTATGATAACGATACAAAAAATGAACTATTTTTTGATGCAGGCATTACTAAAATAGGCTAATTTCACATTGTAATAAACGTTATATTCTGTATAAGTTACCATTTAACATTTTAAAGTTTCACTGAAGACACGAAACAAAATTTACTATGGTGAAAACAGATTTTCAATAAACTCATTATGTTATTTTGAAACTGTCAAAACGGACTTTGATCAAGCTATTTCAAAAATGAATCTTTACGTCGACAATCAATTAAATGTTAACACCATTACGAACACTACAGCGCTGACGTCACATAACAGAATATAACTAACACCTCGAAATGTGTGCAAGAGATCAGGATCACTGTACAATAAATGGCGTCCGGTCATATAACGATTACTTTTAAATTTTTAATGGAATTTCGCTAATAATCCAAACACGACGTTTTTATGTCATAGAACCAAGTTAAATATCGCTGAAGCTCTTTTTGAAAAAATATGTTTTGAAAAACTTATTTTACTATACGAAGTATATAAGCCATTATGATCGAGAGGAATAATCGATACTGACATTTTAATTTTTCCATGCGTTTGGTTTACCTGAATTTCGAGAGCATTTTTTAAAATATCGAATTAAAACTGTTTGATTTTGATTGTTATTTTTCCATTTACTTTTGTAACAAACTTCTTTTAATTAAAATCTGTTACAATGAGTTATTAATGTTTTATACCATTAAATTTTGAGCTAAACCTGACGAACAGATTTTAAGAAATTCAGCAGATTCTTTAAGACATCTTCGTGCCGGATTATCGGAAGAAATAATTGAAGTGTGTGTATTGTTTATTTATAGAGCTGCCTAATTTATCACCAAATTTGAGATACTTTCAAAACGTCGTTGCCTGAATTCAGTCCGGTTCTGTAGGTCTGTATTTGTCCGTTCCACAAACCGGTTGTGTGACCTTCAAAGGGATATATCCATAAATAGCTCCATATTTTTTCGTAGAACTTAAAATTTTCTCTGTTATGTTGTATATTATACTTCGAAGTAATCACGGTACGCAGCTGTCTCGCTGACGTGATAGAAGCGAATTTTCACAAGTATTTTTTTAATCATACCCTCTTTTTGAAACCTGCATTAAAATGCTGAATATATTAGCATTTTAAGTTTTCAAACTGCACTGAAAATAACAAAAATTAACCCCGAAAATCCTAAAATTAAATTTCTTAATAAATTTCTAAAAATTAATTCGCGAAGTTTTGAACGCTGATTACGACAGTGAAATCAGATTTTCAGAAATATTTAACCGCCATTTTGAAACTGTTGAACAAATTTTGTTATTTAACGAACTTGTCCGAACTATTAATAAAATCGATTTTTGTGCCAAGTTTATAGCTTATTGGTGCTGCCATCTTGGTAAGACTCAGACCCAATAGAATGACTGTTGAATACTGTTATAGACCAGATCCTTACCTTTAGAATAAGTTTAGAAAAAGTCGTTAGTTATTTTATTATTTTTATAGTTAGTAAAGCATTATATTTGTATTAAATACAATTAACAACAAATTATATTCACGCAAAATTATTTGATTAGTAACGTTTAGCAGTTAACCTTGATTAGAATGAAATACATTTTTCAAAAAATAAATTATAAATTTAGGGGAGGATTAAAGTTTAGTTGATAGTTGACCTAGTTGATAGCGTACTAGGCTTTCACCCCGAGGACCTGGGTTCGATTTCCGGCCAGGGCTTGGCATTTTCATACGCTATAAATCATCCCATCGTCTGCATTAGCCCAAGTGTGCACAATAGTCGGACGTTAAACACAAAAAAAAGTTTTACCTTCGGAAATTCAAAAAATTGTGTTCCCGTAATTATTTTATTTTTAGAACAGCTCTTACTACAGAACGAAATTAAAGAAATACAATAAAAATATTTACTTTTAATACGTAAAACACTTACGCCATTTATGTCATTGTTAGTTTGTACGACATAGGTCAACAAACTCGATATTTATTTTGATAAAACTTGGATGAAATGTTAAGATTAAGATTATAGTGGAATTTTTAAATACTTTGTGGAAATTGTAAAATCGATTGTGACCTTGGTCAGTGGCAGGAGATCTAATTCTCCCCAGATAGCGATTTTGTTTGCTGTTTATAACATTTACAATGTGTGATTATACAAGTGGCTTTATTGCGTCTTGTCTAGGTGAGGAATGAAGTGATTATGAGATTCTGACTGATGAATAATTCTGGATGTAGATGAACGTTCACACTAACCTATTTCGAAGTAATTTGGCATGAGAGTTTAGATTGTTTACATTTCAGAACCATTTTTTAATTTTAAAATATTTTAATTCTCTTTTTAGTCATCAAAATCCATAACAATTTTTTTAATCGGATTTTCTAAATATCGGTTTTAACGATTTCGATCGAAATTCTATTCAAATGTAGTCCTTACGTATCATATTAAATAGGGTTGTACTATACAGTGAATTAAAAATAGTATATACGACCTATTGTTATAGGCCTACAGCAGTAATGTTGAAAACTGGTTTGTCAAATGTTTTGTACACACAAAAGCGAAGTTTTATCGAATCATAACTGCCTTTATTAACTAACTGGCACAACACATATTCGAGTAAGCAAAAATAAATTTTTGGAACTAAATTTAATGAAATGCAGATCTACGCATGGCACAACGAATCCACATTGCGTTAAGGTTACTTTTTTCATAAAAGCGTTAAGGTTTTGTCAAGGCCAGCAGCTCACTGTAATGTAAAAGATAAATTTTCAAGAAATACAAATGTCTTGGGAAATAATTCAAGGACCCTTAATTCAGTACATTTCTGATTTATTTAAGATTTGTAGTTGGTCTGCATTTTAATTTCGCTAAGAAATATGCAGGAACTATAGAGTTTATTGAAATCGTACGGAAAATCGATTCTGTGATTTTAGAGGGTATATTCATTTTCTAGACTTCCGAGCACAAAAACAAAACGTATACATGTCGAAATGTTATAAAAAGAAAAACTGACCCACTTTCTTAAAATCGGTTTATTATATTTTGCTTAAATGTTGATCCTAATTCAGATCAATGCAACAAATCGGAATGAAAAAAAAACAGTTCAGGAACAAATTTAAAACCAATTATAAGCACGGTTTGTTTCATCGACAGCTCTTAATCCAAAATGCTTCAACCCATACGTTTCATTTTTCTGCTCTAGCTTCATTTGTGATGCTATTTTTACTTTTATTGAATCAGAGAAAGTATGTGCCATTGTTTAACAAAGTTGTACTTTAGGCTAATTGGGAAACTGTCCAATTGTAGCGTATTTGCGTTAATTGGAAAGAACCGTTAATAACAAACTTAGGCCAAGAAATGATAATATCAAAGGGGCCACTTTTTATGTTATATTTTATCTACAGGAACAAGTTTAAAATAGAACTTTGACAGTTTTAAAGACACAAGTTGCAACCATAATTACATTACACTTAACCTTCTTTTTATTATAAAATAAATGATGACAAACTTTCTGATATTTAATATTTTCCAGTTCGGATATCACTGAAAATCGGAAAATGGGCACAAATATAACTTCACATTTATTCTTACATACAATTTACCACAGCCCTACAACCGAACTGCATTTTCCTTTTACTTTAGATTTGCTATATCGTGTAACTTATTCGTATTTAAAATAAAATTCGAAAAATTTTGCCATTTTTCTCCAGTAACTGCGGAACCGAATTGTGCAAAGAATGCGAAAAAGTTTGTACAATGTTTTTGCAAAATTTATTTATGCCCGGAACGTTTGGTAACGCGCACAACTTTTGCTTCACAGATTTTCATTCACGTTAAAGAATTTCTCAAAACATTTCCGGCCATTTTGGGTAGAAATTACTTTTGTTATCGCATTGTGGGAATTTTCTCTGTATAACAGAAAGGGCCTTTTACAATACTTTGGCTCTACTCATCAATAAAATTTCCACCTTCCAGATCGAATATAAATTTTAGAAAGAATGCCACTAATTGATAATCTTAAATCTTTATAGTCTTCATTTTCAACCACCCCAGGACATTTTCCCTACCTGTATCGGCCTATAACTCTGTACAACTGAAATGTTACTGTAGATTCTAAATTCGATTAATATTAAATAAATTTTCATCCATTTTTCTGATAAGTATTTACTAAAATTAAAACCATATAGGCTACATAAGGTTAGATTAGTTTTATTAATTTCCCAATCCTTATTCTAATGTTTTCTCGCAAACACAACTCTATTGTTTACAAGTGAAGTAAAAATATTAAAGAACTCGGTAGGCCTAATAGTAAACGTTTTAGCGATGATCGAAATGTTTGTTTTTAAAATAAAGATTAAAAATGATAATAAAAATTATTTTTTTAATAGTTAATGTTTTGACTATTAAAAACTGATTAAATTAAAATAAAATTCAGATTTTCAGGCATATTCAATACGGTGGCAGTGAACTATAGAGTGACATGTGTGACTTTTTTCACGCTTAATTCGATGTCATTTGCAATTTTTTAATGTTAGGCCTAATGTCTAATTAAAGCTATAATATAACAGGCAATTTTTAAAGAGTTTAAAACTATAAATACACGGTCATTGTATTATCCCACAGCTTTCTCAGTGCCCTGTCAAGATATTTTTTAAAATTGTGAATGCAAAAATAAGTTGAGTTCCAATTTTTGAAATTTTAATTTAACAAGTAAACACACGTACATTTTTATATCATATTTCATATATTGTATTTTCCCAGAAAATTCTTATAAAGAGTTGAATAGCACTTCAAGTAATAAATTACTAGAGCATTATAAAATTGTTATTTGAAACACTGAATTGTTTTATCACGAACTAAATCATTAATTAAAACTAACATACGTTAATCTAGCCTAAGTACTAAGTAAGCAATATTAATTATATTTATATTTCACTTCAAAACATTTTTTTCTAATAGGCTATATCTAACAGCAAATAAAACAATATGAACAACCATTGAAATAGAACACGAGATAATTTATCCATAGAAATTACATTTTTTCCGTTTTTTGAACCTCCAGTCCAAACTTTCTGAGAGAATTTATATTAATTCCAATTAACTAAACTGTAAATTCAGTAGAAACAATCATACGTGTGACAAGAGTAGATAAACTAGTTCATATAGAAATGTAAACGAAACATTTACGCGAGAACCAAAAAATATTTGTGGTTAAAATTAATTTTGGTGATAATTTATTTCGACTTTAGAAAAGTTCGAAGTACCTTACAAAATTACGAAAACAAAATGATGGGAGAAAGGTTAACAAATATAAGTTCATGTTCTATGATGCAAGAGTTGTCTAACAGTTTAAAAGTCTATGAACGAAACTAACCTAAAAATTCCATAACAATGTTTTTATATTTAATATATATGAATATCGTACTGTTTGCTCAAACTCCGAGAATTGGTTGGTAATCGATTACAGAATTTGAATAAAAGCTCCGAAATGATGTTACTTTGACGCATAAATATGTTTTGTGTAACTGACGAAAATTTTAAAATTTTAATACAATTTGCAAAATTTGTTAGTTTTAAATTATACTTGGACCGTTCGAAAAGTACCCATTTTACTGTTTTGTCAGGCAATAAACAAATATGGGAAAATGTGTAAGCTAGTTGGTGAAAAATGTTTCGTTCGTCAAAAATTGCAAATTAAAAATTCTCATTTCACGTTAAATTTAACTGAACGGATAGCTCTATGTAATACAATCCGAATAAAGATATTTTTTCGAGTTTTGAAATCTGACAGTTTAAAAATCTGTATGCCAAGTCAAAACAATTGATTTATGGGAGTTTGTTTACCGTAATGTCAGATCTGAACTGGTTCTACTGAAAAATTGTTAAATCTTATTGTTATTTGAATTATCCCGAGTAACACAATTTGATAATACTGTTCTTACATGTCACTCACACAATTTTCCAGCCTAAACTACTTTAATCTACAAAATTTCCGTAACGTTCCTGCACGAATTGGAAATAAAAAAATAAAATCTCTACATTGCGCAATATTGCGAAAAAATACAAAAAATATGTTTGTACAGACCTGTTTATTTGAGCGTGCGAAGACAAGGGCTGTTTACCATAAATGTAAGATGTAAGATTTACTGAACAGCACCAGTGAAAAGAGAAACAGCACACAATGACACTACACTGAACTGAACACCACGGAATCACGAATCACGATAACAACTGGAACATTCTACTGGTTGCCTGGCAACACGAGCGCGGAGTGAAAGGAAACGCATCCGTTAGCCAATCAGAGCAGTCGACTAGTGGTGCGACCTTGCGTTGGGAAAGTGAATTGTATTGTATGACGTCAAAGCAGCAAGGCGTGGGCGAAGCAACAGGCGACAATAGCCCGAGTGACGTTACACGATACTGAATGCACAACGTACGTGCATCGGTGTAATTTTAATTTTAAATGCAGATAATTAATCCCAGATTCAGTTCAGATTTCAGAATAAAAATGGGAAAAAACTGATTCAATTCGCTCAATATTTAGACGGAACAATGCGCGAAAGAAACGTTTGAGATGAAAAGTGCGTATTAAAGTGTGTTTTTAAATCTTGTGCAAAGAATTTTTGTTATGTGCGGTTCAGAATGGGTTGACATTTTAGAAAAATCTTTCGAAAAAGTTTTCTGATTTGTTCTTTTAGATTTTTACTATTACAAACCATTTTATTTTTGTTGTTTTTTTTATAGTTAACAATAAATACACGATAGCAGCTCCTGCCAATTTAAATAAATATTGGTTAAAATCAGTTACAGTTTTCAAAAAAAATTGTTTTGCCTTTATATTCTGTTGTTACAAAACCAATTTCAAAAACGTATATGGAGAAGTTTGAAGAAATTTAAAACTACAGTAATTTGAAAAATTTTAACAAAAGCGGATTTTTCCCTAGGATAAATAAAAAGGAATGGATGTAAAAATCAATTTTTTTAAACGTTCTTAAAACTTTCTCTATGTTGAGTAGCGCGATAGTAAACATTTTAAAACATAGTATAGTAACGTATATGTTTGGAGTTATTGTTATGTTAACTAACCTAACCTGTATCTTCTAACTAATCTGTGCTGCCGCCTCGGTGGCCTAGTGGATAGCGTACTGGGCTTTCACCCCGAGGACCAGGGTTCGATTCCCGGCCAGGGCTTGGCATTGTCATACGCTATAAATCATCCCATCGTCTGCATTAGCCCAAGCGTGCACAATAGTCGGACGTTAAACACCAAAAAAAAAAAAAAATAATCTGTGCTTTTCTACTTTTACACTTTACAAAAATATAAAGTATATCGTAAAAAATTGATTTTGATATTTGGACTTACGTTCAGTTTCCAGGACTACTGAGTTCGAAAATTGGGTGTTACTTAAATGTCTGTCGATCTGTGTGCACACTATGCAAATTTTATTTTCTCAAACTCGGTTCTCCGGAAGGGATATAAATCAGTAGGCCTGTAACCTCAAATACTTATTTTTCTTCAAAACCACCAGATCGCGGTTGGGTTTGTAGATAGCCCTTGGTAATAACCACAGAATAATAGAATAACCTTTGTAGATAGCCATCGATAATAACAGAGAAGATTTCAGAATTTTTAGAATTTTCAAGGAAGCTCCACAATATTCTAGAATTGCGTATCCGTTAGAATATTCCAGAATGTTTGGAAGCCGGAAACTGAACGTTCTAGAATGTTGTGAAACGGAAATAGATGCTAACATGATTGCATACAAAGAAATAGAAAGCGCACGGAAGAAGACGGGTAATGCAGTTAGTTTGAAATAAAAGGAATTTACGACCATTATCGAGTCTGTTTTTTTAATTTACTCTCCAATCGTAAATTTCCTTTATTTCATATTTGGTGCAGTTACTTAAGTTATATATAATTCTTTACGTATGACCATATTTAGCAAAACCTTGTTTGGTAGCTTTTTAACTACTAATATACGCAAATAAAGTATGTGTAATGTTTGTGTACACGTATTTACAATAAGTAATACGCCCTTCAGTAATAACGTTTCGGCTTATTTTTCAACTGCACAAATGTACAATATTAAACATGTAGGCTAGGTTAGGCTATAAAGTAATTGAGAGTGGTCTGTTAGTTCATCCTCTATCAATTGCCGAAGATAAGATAGCCTATGGTCGGCCATCTTGTTTGCATTCAAATTAGCGATAACCTTTATCGCTTTTTAGGCTACTGGTAATTTTATATTATCTGTAGGCCTACCTATACATGTATAACCAATGCTAACAATAATCCTTACGTGCTGAATGTGTTTTCATAGTAGTGATGGATTAGGCTACATTTTCTGTTCATTGAATAAAGTATGTTTTTGTTACCTACTATTTAAAATGTTTAATTATTTTGCTTCGGGAATTTTATTGGAAAATGAGCAGCTGTCATGGTAAGGCCCAGACCCGGGATTTTTAAATGAGCGCCGATCCTGACTTCTAGATCACTTTTTGAGGTAGTTAAAAAATTGTTTAACATAATTTAATGTGTTCACGTTTTCAATTTTAATATGATTTGTTGCACGAAATTTTGATAACAGCTTGGACAAGCACGTTAACCAGTAAAATTCGTTTAAAAATGGCGTCCATTTCAAATTTTTTTAAATTAATAAACTTTCTATCCTAAATATTTTTGAAAATCCGGTTTCATCACGTAATTAGCGTTAAAAAAAATCATAAACTAGTATTTTGAATTTCCAAATCCAAATAATAAGGTTTTTCTTAAATTTTGAAAATGTCGGCAGATAATATCCCAAATTAATTTACTAAATTTTATTCAACGTCCGTTAGAGATTGTTTTTTCCTATTTAGGCTACTTTCAAGTGATATAGAGTGATTTCTAAGGAATTGCAGTTTAATAACGTCACTGCAGCCACGCGGAGGCAGCTGATCTTAACGTACCTCTAGCTCATACTACTCTCGCTCATCTACTCAAGACAAACACATACACACAATCACTACTCTACATAACCTGGCTAACGTTTAAGTAAAAAACGACCCATGCTGATGGAGTGTATAGCACCGGCCTAATGGAATCCTGGGATACCTGGCATCTCCCAATGTGCTTAGCCTTACCTGTGTATGGGGGCTTTGTGTAGGCGAACATAATTTTCCTAGCTACTCATGTTCCCATGAGTAAGAATGTAAATAGAATGAGCGGGACTCACCGCACAACAAAAAGCTGGCCAAATGAGGTACAACCTCCGTGATGAAGAGTCAAGAGTATCTATCTATCTATAATTCGGTCTACAACGTTCTACGACGTCTTCCGATCTCCAACCTCCACCGATCGCGGTCCCACCACAGGTCTTCTGGTAGATCCCTTTTTTTATTTCCTTTTCGACTCCCTCTCTCCAGCTCAGTCTCGGCCTTCCTCGTTTTCTTCTTCCAGGTGTTCGCCATTGCATGATTTTTTTGGCAATTCGCTCATCCGGCATTCTTTGTACATGCCCGTACCAAACCAGTTGTTTTGTTCTTATGTCCTCTACAATTGTATGCCTTACGTCCATTATCCTCCGTATACTTTCATTGAGTCAAGAGTAAGAGGGAGAAATTGAAAAGCAATTAGCAGAGCAAGTATCTGCAAGTACCTCAATAATGAATTGAAAAATCATCAATTAGAAGAAGGGGTGTTACCCACCTTGAATCCCCAAATACTAGACTTTATGAAGAGACTTTATGGAGAAGGGATATCTGAGTATCCCAGGAATATAGAAGGGTGCACAATAGATCTACAAGGTTGCAGTGCAATTGTAACCCTAAAAAGTATTTTTTTTTTTTTTTTTTTTTTTTTAACGTCTGACTATTGTGCACAGACTATCTGGCTGATGTAGACGATGGGATGATTTATAGCGTATGAAAATGCCAAGCCCTGGCGGGAATCGAACCCGGGTCCTCGCGGTGAAAGCCCAGTACGCTATCAACTAGGCCACCGAGGCGGCTTTCCTGAGAAAGTAATTCATTCATTCAACATCACTTGAACGAATATTAAAATATACTAATATGTTTGTATTTTGCAATGATAATACGAAAACGAATCATAGTTGCCTTAAAATTTATATTTTTGATATTTAAATTTTTTCAAAATATGTAACCCCCCCAATTATAATCATCGTTAAAATCTGCATATATTAAATTTTCAGTGACAAAATTAAAATTCTAATTTAGGCCTAAGCAGATTTTATTGCTGATTTACCATAGTGAAAACAAATTTTAAAATAGGTTATAAATTTCAAAATGAACAATTTTTTGTTTATGAAACAAAGGGACACGAGTCTCCCCGCTACAGATCTTAAAATGTATCATTAAATTGTTTAAAATTATGTTTATAAACAAGTTGAATGGTAAATATTTAAACTATACACAACGCCATAATACCCTGCATGCCTATCTGGTACAAAATTGTTTGGTTTGCAGTTAAATATATCTTGCACAATTTATATGAATATTTTCTTAAAAAATATTTAACATTTTAACAAACGCCGTTGTACTACATGTCCAGCCCAACCATCACAATTATTAAAGCAAACAGTTGGATATATTGAACAAGATAAGTTTGTATATGATGTAGTTAAGTGTCCATTTTCTTTTATATTAGTTGTGTATAATAATTTCAGTTTAAAAATAAGATCAGTAACATAATTATATCAATAAAAATTAGCATTGTATACTTGGATTTTTTTAAATTTGACTTGTTGGCCAGGCTTATTGCCGCCAAAATTTATTTGTAAAATACAAAAATATTAGCGTTTCTGTGTGTGACGTAAATTTTGTTACTTTTTGGAATGGAATCATCTACGTTCACGACTATTATTTCTTTCCGTTTGTTTTCTTGTTTGAGATTTTCAATTTTATTTGCAACATAATAAACAATTTGGCGTTTTACAAGTACAAGGTTATCTGTAACCCAATTGACTTCCGATAAGATTTTTGCTTTGTTGTTCCTATCGTTGCCACATTTGTACTTGTAAATACATTTGTATTATAGATTGCGTTATCAACAGACACGTTGTGAATGTAATTTACAGGATGCCGTGACAGTAACGTTATATTGATATTTTTTTCTGTTATCGCAAAAAATTCTGTTTGTTTTTAAAAATATTCTCATAATTTTTCACTGTATGTAAATGAATATAAATTGTTTTAAAGCAATATTTTTGCCCACACAGCACCGATTTTGTTCAATCAACGTATGCTCTACAAAATTGAATGTTTTAAAATACTTTATACACTTTCATTAAATAAAATATTGCTCCTTATGTTTTTAATAAGTTATTCACTTTGACTGGAAATATTTATCTCTTTTACAATAAATCTCTTATTGTAAAGAACAAAAAGTATTTCACTGATTTTTTTTTTGTCTTAAGTAATTTTAATTATAAACTGAAAACGTACTTTAAACTGTAATATGATGTATTAAAATATTTCTCAAAATTCTAAGTATATTAACTTTTTATTTTTCACTATAAAAGATATAAAGAAAGAATGGTTAAATGAAAAATATCAACTTGAGATTTTGTGTAATCTTCCATTTTTCAGATCCACTGATTCAAAAAAGTGGTTTTTTACTGTACGTAGTGCATATAGATACTTTGCCCGTGTTTCGGTACTATTTTCTAATCAAAAATTTTTATTGTCCGAAAAACTGTTAAAAATCAGGATTAACGATTTCGATTAAACTTTGCTCAAATGTAGTCCATAACTTGCCAAACAAAACTACGTTTTGTTAATCGCCTGAAATTCTGAAAAGCTACGCAAACATAAGTAACGATTTCAAACGGTTTTCAATTATTGTTTAACAAAATCAAAACATTTCAGTACAAAAATCATTAATGTCAGTTAAAATGCTTACAAAATGGTGGTCGGTCATAAAATAAGTGAAGAAAACTTACAGAGGTCAAAACTTGAATAAAAGTACAGTACTGACAATAAAATATTCTCTTACCAGTTTTGGAAGGTTTTCAGAACTTTGATAAGTTTTGACCTAAATCAATCTGCGGTTTACGTTTTAATTTTTTTATTGATCTATAAAAAATTTCGTAACGATTTTAAACTTGATATCACCGTTTTTATATTATTTTGGATGATGACAATTTCTGCCCTATTTTTTTAATGCCCTACTTTCTAATTACATAGATAATTAATAAACGTCCAGATAATTAAAAAATATCTGGTTGTTCATTTCTAATCACATGTAAAAGTCGTAACATAATGTAACAAATTTGAAACGAGTGAATGTTTTTACCAACGGAGGTCAAGGTTTGTTTATTTTTTGTCGGCAGTTTCCAAGCTGGATTTTTCGGAAATATAATTTAATGTGAGAAAGTTTTTGCGTAGTTTTTACCTGCAGCTACAGTACGAACATCTTCTTCTGTTTAAATTGAATCCAGCTTAAAAAATATACTGAAAGCCATAAGGTCACTAAAACGACGGACAAACTGTGAATTTTGCCTGCAAAATATTGAGGCCTATATTTAGCAGGTCTACAACAAAGGCTCCGTTACTTTTCCAATACTTGGACATTGAGGCCTATATACTTTAGCAGGTCTACAAGAAAGGCGCCTTTACTTTTCCAATACTTGATATTGAGGCCTATATACATTAGCAGGTCTACAACAAAGGCTCCGTTACTTGGACATTGAGGCCTATATACTTTAACAGGTCTACAACACGGCCTTGTGGTGGTCTAGTGGATAGCGTACTAGGCTTTCACCCCGAGGACCCGGGTTCGATTCCCGGCGAGGGCTTGGCATTTTCATACGCTATAATAAATCATCCCATCGTCTGCATTAGCAAAGTAGTCGGACCAAGTGTGCAGGTCTACAAGAAAGTAGTCGGACTATAATAAATCATTCGTCTGCAACACGTTACAACAACAAAGGGTTACTAGGCCTATATACTTTAAAAGGTCTACTTGAACATTGAGGCCTTGGCACATATAATAAATTTTAGTCGGACAGGTCTACGTTACTTGGACATTGAGGCCTATATACTTTAGCAGGTCTACAACAAAGGCTCCTTTACTTTTCCAATACTTGGATATTGAGGCCTATATACTTTAGCAGGTCTACAACAAAGGGTACTTACATTGACTACAACTTTGTGGTGGTCTACAACAAAGGCTTCTTTACTTGAACATTGAGGCCTACATACTTTAGCAGGTCTACAATAAAGGCTCCGTTACTTGGACATTGAGGCCTATATACTTTAGCAGGTCTACAACAAAGGCTCCGTTACTTGGACATTGAGGCCTATATACTTTAACAGGTCTACAACAAAGGCTTCTTTACTTGGACATTGAGGCCTACATACTTTAGCAGGTCTACAATAAAGGCTCCGTTACTTGGACATTGAGGCCTATATACTTTAGCAGGTCTACAACAAAGGCTCCGTTACTTGGACATTGAGGCCTACATACTTTAGCAGGTCTACAATAAAGGCTCCGTTACTTGGACATTGAGGCCTACATACTTCTGAGTCTACAATAAAGGTTCCGTTACTTGGACATTGAGGCCTACATACTTTAGCAGGTCTACAATAAAGGCTCCGTTACTTGGACATTGAGGCCTATATACTTTAGCAGGTCTACAACAAGGGCTCCGTTACTTGGACATTGAGGCCTACATACTTTAGCAGGTCTACAAGAAAGGTTCCGTTACTTGGACATTGAGGCCTACATACTTTAGCAGGTCTACAATAAAGGCTCCGTTACTTGGACATTGAGGCCTATATACTTTAGCAGGTCTACAACAAAGGCTCCGTTACTTGGACATTGAGGCCTACATACTTTAGCAGGTCTACAATAAAGGTTCCGTTACTTGGACATTGAGGCCTACATACTTTAGCAGGTCTACAATAAAGGCTCCGTTACTTGGACATTGAGGCCTATATACTTTAGTAGGTCTACAACAAAGGCTCCGTTACTTGGTTACTAAGTAAGTAATTTTAATTATTAGCATTTATCAGTGTGACCAACGTGTTTTCATCAGTGTCGGGTTTTTATGGTGTAAGATAAACGCGGCAAAAATTGCTTGGATAGCGTACTAGGCTTTCACCCCGAGGACCCGGGTTCGATTCCCGGCCAGGGCTTGGCATTTTTCATACGCTATAAATCATCCCATCGTCTGCATTAGCCCAAGTGTGCTTAATAGTCGGACGTTAAACACCAAAAAAAAAAAGTTCAGTGTTAAATAGTTTTATTTGAAATAAAACATAATTTTTTAATCACTGCATCCACACGAAAAGTCGAGTTTTGCCAAGGTTTCTTTTGAATAGTAAAATTTTTCGATCTGGTTATTTATATACAAATGTAGTAGTTCAAGTTCTCGATAGATACACAAAATTAAGGATGACACTCGCAGTGTAAGTCGTTGTAAACGAATGACACAAATTTCGATTTTCATAAAATCGTCAGTTTTTGAGAGAGCAAAGAAATTTCTTTACCATTTTATTCAGGAAAACAAACTGCCGAATATCATTTGTCAAGCTGTTCTACACACTTACATACTTAAATGTAATTATCAAAGTAAGTTACGCTTATTAATACACGGTCTTGCACGTAGGTGTTTGACATAAAACACGTGGGAACCGTTGCGTAACACACCGTGCCCTTGTTTTAACCGTTACGGTTACAGGTACATTACTCCCAGTGACAGTTGCTGGAATCTGTTCAATAACTATCACTTTCCTGTATTAATACATATTTAAATATACGTGGCACGCAGCTGGTTCGCGATCAGACGATAATTTTTTATCGTTGTTTTTTGAACATCCGATTTCGCCATAACAATCATTTAGTGTATTCAAATTGTATTTAAAATACAAACAATAACCGTACTGTATTACTTCGATAACATATGACGGCGGTCAGGGTGCGTATTTATAAACGGTTGAACTGACTTGGCTGAGTAATGAACGTGACCAAACCAAATTTTTGGTAAATTTCGATTATATCGAAACGTTTCGATTGAACTTGTTCTATAGTTCAGGAACTACGCATATTTCATACTCACGTGTCCGGGATGTTTAACTGAAACTTTTTAACAACAGATACTATTTCGCTAACTTTGGAAACGAAATTCTATTTTCCAAGAGAGTGGTGACAACCATTTTGCAATCGTTTAAGTTTCCTTTGCGTTCATTTCGAGCTAAAACGGCGCGTTTTCCAAAGGAAATTCGCTAACAACTCCATTATACGCTAAATTAATCGCACCGGCTTTTTTAGTGTAAGATTAAATAAAGTTTCAAATTGTTGTAAAAGTTTAAGAGTAAACAGCACCGCCCACACGGAACTCCCTAACCTAGCGCAATGCTTGGGTGCGTGGGAGTTTTGCCGGGAAAATGTTATCAATGGAGCTGGAGTGTATGCGCACACACTGCCGATCGATACCGCAAACTGCCCGCCCCCGTGTGACGTAAGTACACAGAACTCGGAACCTGGGTAGCGGTGGCCTCTGGTTATATCAAGGTCAAACATTAACTATCGAGTAGTCAACATTAGTACTTAAACAATTTTTTATATAAACACATAATCCAAACTTTGGTTCTATCGAACCAAAATTCTACCATGGCTAGAATTGGCAAATAATATTCAAGGGTGAAAACTTAAAGGGTGACACAAAAACAGTATGTTCATTTTATTGATTTATTTTTATTTATAAATAATCGCATCAAAAGTGTAATTTTTATAAAAGTTACACTTTTCGAAAATTTTATTTCACTATCGTAATCAGTGATAAAATCTACAGGCATTTTATATTTATAAATTAGAGCTTACACTCAATTTATTATTTCGAAGAAAATTTAAAAAGCTGGTCAAATTGGTGATTACTAAAATATTGATTAAAAAAAACTATAATGGCTGCCATTTTGAAAATTTTAAACGAATTTTAGTGGGTAACCAATCTATCCACGCTATCACTAAAATCGATTTTTATTTTAAGTCTTAATCAAATCGAAAACATACTGAGCACGCTTTGAGGCAAACTCGAGCGCGTTGCTTGGATGCGTGGGCGTTTTGCCGGGAAAACTTTATCAATGAAGTTGGCGAGTATGCGCACAAAACACACACACACACACACACACACACACACACACACACACACACACACACACACACAAACACAAATTTAATGAATCTCATCAAAAATTTTAGAGTTCACAATCGGAGGTCATTCCATGGTATTAGGCTTGGATGTTAACGCATTTCCCTCTAAAAGCTCATTGTCAAATATAAATTCGCTAAAATATGTTTCTTTGGTTTTGTTTCTTTTCGAGTTTAATGAAAAACGTTGCACTCTTGTCTTTGTTTGTACGGCATTTCGAAAAGCTCTCATGATCCTTTCCAACACCTTAAAGCACAAGTTCGGTACGTCTTCGTAAAATTTTGAATTCTTAGCGTTCAAATTAATTTGAACATAAAACTATTGTAAAAAAACGATTCTACCTGATAATACTTGATTTTTTGTTAATTATACGATATAATAAATGGTAGATAGCATGGTGAACTTGAGAAATGTCGATTTTTCTTCATGTATTTGTTCTTAATTTTCCTAAAAAAATTGTTTCGACTAGGATGTCTGTCCATCTGTCCACATCACCAGAAACTAGTTTTGGTTACCAATATTTCAAGATCATTTTTTTAGAAAACAAAATTTAAATAGAGTTTTTACGAAATTGTTAAATTATTTTTCATCCAAATTTTTCTCCGTCAATATAGTTCATTAACATCCAAAACA
Organism: Callitettix versicolor; assembly: GCA_022606455.1. NCBI lineage: Eukaryota > Metazoa > Arthropoda > Insecta > Hemiptera > Cercopidae > Callitettix > Callitettix versicolor. Next base: position 23,568,150 of record CM040184.1, on the reverse strand, counting down.
TAGGCCTATAGGTCACACACCACCCCTCAATAATCCGGTTTAGAAAGCTTTAGAAAAATACTTGGAAAATCTGCCTAAATTATAAAAATCGATTATCAAATAAGATTTTATCAATTATTTTAACTCAAGATGGAGGATAAAATTTGAAATAAAAACTTACGATTAAAGTAAATCGAAAAAACCTTAAAAACGGTCACGGTTTTATGCCTGTGCATATTGATAAAGACTAAACTAATTCACTAATTTTGAAGAAGTTTGTCATGTTTGGTTTATCATATTTCGGGTTATTTTTTATTTTTCAATTAAAGCAACACCGGGAGGGAAATAACGTATTTACAAGTGGACTTTCCCCTGCGGCTTTTAGACCTAATCCGTAGTTACCACTAATAACTAAAGAGGTCGCTTTTTAATTAAGATTACAATAGGCCTATATAATATGAAGCCTACCAAATTTCAATTTAATTAAAATACAATTAACTAATTAAAATGATCACTTTAGTTGTTTGTATTCTCAAATACATAAATATCTCAATATGAATAATAAAGTACAATTAATTATTATTTATTTATTATTTAAATTTATCGTAAAGAACGACAATTAAACATAACCTCACTTAAAGTTGTATTAGTAATCAAAGTATCACCTGAAGTATTACTTCCATCTTTTTATATAATACATACATAGCGATTCTCAAAACTATCGGCGCCAATTTTATGTTTTGAGTTTAGGTTTTACTATAATGGCCGCATTTCCAATAGAAGTTTGCAAATAATGTAAACTGCACGGTAAACGATAGACAGCCATTAGGTTTAGTCGTCCTAAGCAATCATGCGCTAGACACATGAATGACGCGCGGAGATATTGATCTGGTTATGTAGTGACGTCACAGCGCTACACTGAAGCCAGCGCATGTTCAGTGCACGCAGCTGTTTCGCTGGCGTCCAACCGAACTACTTGAGCGGTTATTATCAATCGAAAAAAATTCTGACTTTGTAAACAACGTTTATCCGTATTTCCATACACATTAAGGTTTGTAAACACCATATAATATATTTGTTTGGTTTAGCGTTGCTCTGTTAAGTCTATTTGCTCGTTAAGTTTCGGCAGACAGTGTCAAACAATGAACTTCCAAATTGGATTTTTTTTAATGATTAGGATTATATACCTATTCTTCCCGTCAGTGGTCTATCAACTCACCTCATAAAGGCTACCGCGGTTTCGAAACTTTATAGTTTCATCTTCAGGCCATAAAAAATGTTTTTTTTTTAATTTCACATTTGCAACACTGACGCAAATAGTTCCTAGACTAAATTACTATACGTTTCGTTAGGATATGTAGGCAATATGTTTCTGCAAAATGTTGAGAAAACCTTGCAAGTTTTAACGGTTTTTGTGAACCGAATTGGGAGTTTAAAAAAATTAAGTTAAAAAATAGTTTAAAAATGTGGACAAACAGTACTTACTTAAATAAATCAATTACTTTAATCGTATGTACAGACACACAGACGAACAAATACAAAAGTAAAACTTTTTTTAACTGATAGATCTAGCAAAACCTGAAGATAAATTTTTTCAAGGTCTAAATACTGACTCTATTTGTTCTTTGTAGGCATAAAAATAGGGAGTAAAAATATTCTTAGTACATTCGTAGTCCAAGGATGCACAATTTTTGTTAAACTAAAAATTTTGATCCAATCTTAATGAACGATATCGAAATTTCAATTATACATAAATATATCTAATCACCTCAGGGTAGCGTATCATATCTCTGAACTTACCTTGAATATTAAAAACCGTCTCATTTTTAATTCACAGACAATATTACACTAAATATCGTCCTCATAGTATTATTGTAACCATCATTTAGGCTTAAAATACTTTCATACGAAACACAAATAAAAGAATTATCTCAATAAATGATCAATCTATAAGAAGAAACTCAAAGACTAACCAATAAATTTGTAGAGGAAAAAGGAGAAAATCAACACTGTAGAAGCCATTGTAAGTTTTTATATTTCTGGTCCAAACATTTGAATTTCAAAGGAAGAAATAATTAAATATCAGTCAAACAAATTAACAAACTTGAAACTGCGCTACATCCATTTTATTTATGTTCAACTAAATTCAGTTTACGAAAAATATTAACATAATTATAAGTTTAAAAAACGTATTTTAACTTGAAAACATAATCAAAACCTTGTTTTATAATCACTGTTTTAAAACCAACCTAATGTACAATATCCTAAATTTAAACTCATCATTTTATTTTGTTAAACCATCCATAAATCACCTCAGTTCTTCCACCAGCGCTTTATGCATTTGGTTATTAAGTAAATTGAAATACAGTTACCATGGTCTTTAGAATTTACTTGTAAGATTCCATGAAGTGTTTAGTTAACAATGATAAGTTATTCTGTAATTGAAAGCTAACCGAGGCAAAAACTGAACATTGAGCCCTAGATATATTGTATTAAACAAATTAATTAATTAATAATTTTTGTAAATCACACACATGTCGCACGACTTATTTACATTAATTTGTAAATTGTAGCAGTTTGTTACTTAAATTTTAAACTTTTAAATTTTCGAAACTTAGAGCTTACTGCTTTAAATAAGGGGTCTACAAGTATTGAAAAAAACAAGTTTTGAAAACTTAACGCTTTCCTAATAAATAGTGTATGTAAAGTTTGCAGCATATATATATATATATATATATATATATATATATATATATATATATATATATTATATTATTATTATTATTATTATTATTATTATTAGCGTATAGACCCTGTTGGATCACGCAAAGCACTCAGACTCATGTCTTGTTCCTTCTAATCCTCCACACCTCCCTCATCCTGTCCCCATGGATCCTCTTCCGCTCCTCCGTCCATTTTACCCCTGCTCTCTTTGGAATTTCATTCTCTGGGACCTTCCAACCGAGCATCTTTCTCCTGTATGTGCGCCTGTCTTCAACATCTGTTGAGTCTATTCCTGCGTCATGTAGGTCTATTCTGACTTGTGTAATCCACGACGTTGTTGATTTGACACCTTGTATATACTTAAGGATTCTGTTGGCAAGTCTCGTTGTTGGGAGTCTACTGATGTGTCCATAGAACCGAAGCCTCCTTCTTCTGGTATCTGCTGCCAGGTTCGATATCTTCTCTGTGGTCTTCCGGGAGTTAATCTCGGACCAAGGATCTTCCTCAAGATTTTGCGTTTTTCCTTCAAAATACCCTCCATGGTAGCTTTTGTGTGGAGTGCTAGCGTCTCGCTTGCATATAATACCTCCGGTTTTATGACTGTGTTGTAGTGTCTGATTTTTGTGTGCGTATATATATATATATATATATATATATATATATATATATATATATAATATTTTTAAAGTGTTCAGTAGCCTGTGTACGCAAAATTAGTGAACTAAATTGTTTCTTTATTTAAGGAAAGAATTATCCAATTTTTTTAAGTTAAATAAAATGCACAACAAACCGTAAATATTGAATTAGTAGTCTATACAATGAAAACTTAATTATATCGGCTTGTTACAACTTAAACGAGGTGCCTCAGTTATTCGTAAGTTGCCTACACCTGTTGTCTAAAATTCTAGAATATTCTTCCTATACAAATATTGTAATCAGTTATAATTAATTAATTAATTAAATAATATCAAATTTTGCCCTAAATTAAGCGTGTATGCAAAATGTCAGGAAAATTTACAACTAGGAAATGCCTCAAAAAACTTAATAAGCGGACAATAGACGTTGTAAACGGTGAAAAGCTTGGGAAAAATATCTCCGGATAAATTGCATTGTATTTATAGATAATATCTTACTGTATAAACTTTTCCCACAACGATTTACTCGCTTTGACGAATTTACAAATATCACGGCACGCAACTGCCTTGTTCACACGATAACAGCGATTTTCTTCATAACGATAACTTTTGTTATATTAAAGTTCAATTTTACCATTTCAATCAGCTGTTCAAGTTCATTTTCGTATTGGAATTGAAAATCTAAAATATTACGTCATGCAGATTTTAACAAAGATTATTATGGTGAAATCAAATTTTAAAGGTAAGGTAAAAACTTTATGATTTTTAAAGATTTCGAAAATAGTTGAAAGGATTTCAAATCGGACTGAAATTGCGAAAGCCTAGAGTGCTAAACACACATACACACACACACACACACACGCACACACACACACACACACACACACACACACATCAACACTTGTATCTATCTAGATGGCTTGGCTAGTACCATAATGGCCTTTCAAAAGATAATGTCCAAAGGGAATATCGGTTCTGATATTTTTTTGTGTAGGAACAACATACGGGTTTTTGTTGGTTTACATTATTCCAAAAATACTTAGGACGATTTTGATGGGATTAAAAGACTCTGCAAGCGTGCCTAGGAACATTTGAGCACGGACACTGGCCGGTGCTATTACACAGACGTATAACACAAGCCACTTAATGCCACCTTTCTCCTTTTTGTTCCCGAGGACGGCAAATCCCTCGACCAAGGTTGTTTCTTGTAACTAAATATTGTGAACAGTAAAAGTAGACAATGATCAAGTGTCCCGTGCTGCCTTCTGGTCATGCGATCCTGCGAGAGTAGGTATCGAAGAAAAAAGCATAACGAAGGTCCCGGGCTAATCGGAAATTTACTTCATTTCATTCTTTAATTATAAATCAATCATAGTGCTGTTTGTACATGAACAATAAAGATTCTTATAATCTCTTCCACGAAAGACACGTTTCGGACTGTTTCAAGAAATTTACCGAAAGATTTTTCACGCAGATTGTCTACTACTAGCTACCTTAAAGATTCATAATATTGTTAATTTTTATTTCACAATTCTTTTCGATTATATTATGGTATAGGCATTTATGAATGTCTCTGCAGAACTTTAACAGGTTTGAACGAAAATTGAAATTATGGTGAATTTCTTTAAAGTGTTCGTTTTTTACTCAATCAATTTTATTGAAATAATTTTTTATCAAACGTTGGTAATTTTGTAACAGTATGATCAAGTCTATCTGAAGTCAGATTTTTAATTGTGTTTAATTAGTAAACGTAAAATTATTGAAACGAAATTTCAAAATAATTCTAACTGCACTCGCCATTGTGTTGCTCTGGCGTACTTAATCAAAGCACTATCAAGTAATACGTTATATAGACGGAGCGTAACACAGTAACAATTTTATTATATTTTATAAAAACAAAAGATTACCATGATCTTTTCTTTTTGAAAATTACGATGTAGTTCATAATACACAGATTGTAAACGTAGAACTGAATGAATGCAGCATCTGTCTTATTCCAAGCCTCACTTAGGCCTAACACGTATCATGTTTAGGGCTGGTTGTGACGTTGGATTTTGCGGGACACGCGATGCGAGGACATGTTTATATAGATATATAACAGTATATTTTGCGCGTCGCAAGTCTCATATTAAATTAATTATAATTAAAAATTACTGATTCCTTCCGGGATCGAACCGGGGTTCTGCACGTGTAAGGCGCATATGATAACCACTACACTAAGGAAACTTCGAAGGCGTTTGACCGATTATGTAACTATTTTATGCACGTGTGTTTGTTTGTACATCATTGGAAGCTCAATTAATTGACCAGTTTCAATGAAATTTACCATAGGTGTTTATTTTGAATATTTTTTAGGTAAAATAATTTGAACAAAATGGTTGGTTTATAAATAATTTTTATGGTTAAAAGAAATGAAATAGTTTAAGTAGCCTAAAATTGATAGTTAATTTAATTTTGGTAGTTATATTAAAAGATCAGTTGTTTTATATTACTTCATAAAGATCAGCCGATATGCTATAATAAGTTTTAGGTTATGTTGTTAAAAACTAGCTATGTTAATTTGTCGTTAATATTCATTCGTAATGATCAGCTGTTTCATTGAACAGCTGATAGGCTTTAATAAGTTTCAGGTTATGTGGTTAAAAACTAGCTATCTTAATTTGTCGTTAATATTCATTCGTAACGATCAGCTGTTTCATTGAACAGCTGATAGGCTTTAATAAGTTTCAGGTTATGTTGTTAAAAACTAGCTATGTTAATTTGTCGTATTTTCGAACAAATTATCGTAATTAAAATAAAAAAAGGAAAAGAAAACATGATACATGATTCGAATATGGAATATATATATATTGGAACTGAAAACCACAAAATACTTTTTTACACTCACATTACTTCTTCGAATAGTGGGGAAATCAAAACAAGTATAAAATAATAACAGTGTGTATTATTAATAAATACAATTTTAAAATATTGACTGATTATTTTTTTAATTGTGTATTTATAGTGGTGACGTTTGTGTGGCTGTCAATCACAATGGCATCTCTCGGGTTATTGCACGGGCCTGTTTGCTTGCGCAGTTATAATACGCAAACACGTTTTAATAGCGCAGGCACACCATTGTTTACAGTGCCAGAACCATTGGTTGTGCATTGATGGCGTCACATTGTCAGCTCAATGTAAATAACAATTTGTTGCCTACTGTATTAGCTGTAATAAACACAAGCTGTATCAATAACACTTGCATTTAATTCTTTCTACAAATTATGGGTTTTTTATTTACATACAATTTGAATACCCGAACAAGGAATAAATTTCTCAAGTGCGATTTTTAGGTTAGGTTAACTGACTAGAAAAAATACATTTATACTGTCAATACTATTTTGAATATTGTTAAGGTAAAACAATTTGAACAAAATAGTTAATTTATAAGTGATTTTCATGGTTAAAGAAATTCTTTAAAATAATAATTATAATAATTTATATTAATTTCCTTAACAGTTAAAGGGCTTGTTAACTAGTTTAAATAGTTAAATATATCGGTAAAATAATTGTTTCTAATTATCTACAAATACATAAAACGATAAGTTAATTGTTGCTGTTTAGTTAAAACCGAACGGTATATAATGTATTGTCGTTTCGTTAAAAGAAGCTCATTAGTAAAGCAATTATTTTTGCTTCATTGAAGCTATTTAATTCCGTAAATTTATTTATTATATTTCATGGTTGAAATTTTGTTGGTAAGATCTCTTTTCCCACAGCAGTGAGCAAAGTGACCGTTTTACTAATCCAAAACAAGGGGCAAACTTGTTTTTTACTTTTCCTCACTCCTCCAAAGGCAACTAAATAAATTTATGTTTTAAAAACACCACTTATTTGTACAATTTTACCATAAAATAAAACATAGTATACATATTTTTATTGTAAATAACGTTCACAGTAAATGCTATGAATAAACTAAAATGTTTTTTTAAAACATGCTTGAAAAATAGGTTTAAATAAACATTTGCATTATACTTAAAGTATACTTAGGGTATTTTTTTGTTTTTGGTGTTTCAGTTGGCAACATTTTGTTTATTTTAAATTGCCGTGTAACGTAAATATTTTAAAACGTTTCAGTAACATAATCTCGTACTGTGTTTAAACTGTAAATTTGTATTGTTGTATCCTATAAATATTATTGTAGGAAAAATTTGTATGCTCATTTCGTTTGCAAAAATGTTATATCGTTTAAAAACTGCCACTTTGTTCACTAGCTGCACAAATTCTATGCAAATTGTTAACAATTCTTGTTGATTAGGCCTACTTAAAACATTTTAAATCTGTAAATTATTTTTGGTCGATTAGTTAAAACTAGTTGAATCAATCGGTAATTTAATTGTTATTGAAAAGCTAAAATAATTAAATCTCTCAATTAATTTGTGCATTATTTAATTTAAAAGTAGTTAAGTCAGTAATTTAATTAATATTAATTAAATAAAGTATTAACGCTATAATTTAATAATTTACGCGGTTACTTAAATTCAAATTTATAACTAATAACGATGTTGAAATCGGAGAACTCAATAAAGCTTAAAATAAAACGTTTATGAATTTTACAATATTCAGGGTTGAATACAAACATATGTTACAAAATGTTGGTTTGTGTGATTATATTAAATTTTCGAAATTCGCACGTTAGTAAATCACACAGCATGCTATGATTATTGTTCATGATAGTATAAAGAAGTTGTTAAACTTACAACTTACAGCCAAAATAGAACAGTCTTTAATTATTTAATATATAATTAAACTTGATCTTTAATAAAATAATCAACTTCAGTTTCTAGAAGTTAATTGCTAATCGAAGATAATACTCTTTTTAATTTAATGTAATAATAACGGTCAATTAGATATTTTAATTGTAGAATAATTAGTACTAATATTCCATTTTATAAAATTAACAACGTTGAACTTTCATTTGTAACTTTTTGTCGTGTTAATTTGTTTTAATTATAATTTACCTACAATTTCAAAATTTTGCCTTGGTTGATATTGCATATGATGTCATTGATTACATCTTTAGTGTTAATAAGTTTTTTCTCCCAAGTTATTTACAGACAATAATAATATAACCTATAAATTGATTTTATTTGTGATGCGTTTACTATAAAAAAATTATACGCAATAGTAGCTCAGATGAAGAATCACACAATTAGTCAGGTTAATTATTAGAATTTTAATTGCATTTAATTATTTTTCGGATGAAGAATTCAAGATTAGATTAAATTCGTTATTAATTAAATTTAAATAACTCAATTTAAAGTCTAATTTGTGACCACTAATCCAAAACAATTAATGGACTACAGTATTCAAAAACATATAGCACAATAAAACCATGGAAACGAAAAAGTAAACAGTCAACATAACCTAAAAATTGCAACATACCGTTGATAATATGTTTGAAAACAGCCATTTTGTTTCTTAAATTGATATTTCTTTAAAATTAAAGACAAATTAATTTGAGATTAGGTAATCTTTGATTAAATATTTTCTAGAAACAGAATGCAAAATTTAATTAGCCATTATGTTAATCTAGCATTTACTGTTGGAGCATTAAATAAATGTTCTAGAAACAGGCTGTAAGTGTCTAAATGTAGGCTGCTGGATTTGTGGACGATATGGCCTAGCATATAATCCATGCATTCTCTGGTGATGAGTGTTGGATAAGATACCACGGCTACAGTTTGACGATTTGGTCTGATAAGCGATGCATTATTGTAACTTGGGTGTGATAACAATAACAATTATATTTCATTTGATTTAATGCACAAAAATAGAACTTTATGGACATTTATTATTCACTTCTGCTACTTAGTCACCGCGCAAATCACAGTGTCACGTTGTCTGTTGAGTGGAGCTTTCTTACGTTCTTAAAATTAGGCCTACTGCCAACATCAATTCTGCAAGCAAAAGGAAAATCAAAGAGAAAATCTTTTAGCGACTTGGGTGTCTGCAGGCCTGAACTCTATTGATTTTGAATTAAATTTGACATACAGTTACAAAATGTCGCAGTGTGTAAGGCCAATTTTATTTTAAGAAAATTGTTATATTTTTGGCCAAAAAAAATCAGATTTTCTGGAAATACGTTGGAACCATTCTCATGGGAAAATGTGAATTACACTGAAAAACTGTTTACTTCTGTTTTGACACAAAAAAATTGCTATCGGCTGGCAGTAGAAAAAATTAAAAAAAAAACGGAATTAGTTTTAAAAGATTGGTTTATTTTGGTCCAATTATGTACTGATTATATGGCCAAACTGAAATTTCTGTACATAACTGACATTAGAGAAAATGTACCTACAACATATAGAAATACAAAATATCTATGTGGTAAAATGTATGCAACTTAAAGTTCTAATAACTGTGACAGTGAGGTGGATATGAAGTATTAATTAATTTTAAATTAGTATTAATTGACTTTTTTATGTAATATGTGCAAGATATATATATATATATATATATATATATATATAATTTCCAAACCCTTCCTGATCACAACTGGAGTTCGCCAGGAGATGGACTCTCGCCTCTCATTTTCAATCTGGTGTTGGCCAAAGTTATCAGGGAATGGGAGAACGAATTAAAAATTGAAGGGCACTGGAAACCAGTTCGACTTGGAAGACCTAAGGACAACACAGAAATCGCGTGCCTAGCTTTTGCAGATGACCTAGCCATACTCACAGATAATGAAACAACAGCGATTAAACAGATAGAAGTCCTAAAGGAATGTGCAGAGAGGGTCGGTATACATACCTCGTTTCAAAAAAACCGAATTATTCTGTTCAAAATTAAATATTCAAGAACTAAACACAAAATATGGTAAGATAAACAGAGTCAAGCACTTCAAATATGTGGGATAAATTCTTGAACCCACAGGTGGTGAGAAGGCTGCGCAAAGGGTTACTGAGAATGAAGAGGGCTCTTGGTATAACGCGTGATATATACAATAAGAAATGTATGTCGAGGCACACAAAAATCATACACTACAAAAGTCATAAAACCGGAGGAATTATACGCAAGCGAGACACTAGCACTCCACACAAATGGTACCATGGAAGACATTTTGAAGAAAGAACGCAAAATCTTGAGGAAGATCCTTGGCCCAAGATTAACAGAAGACGGATACAAGTTGCACTCCCGGAAGATCACAGAGAAGATATCGTACCGGGCAGCAGATATCAGAACAAGGAGGCTTCAATTCTATGGACACATCAGCAGACTCCCAACAACGAGACTTGCCAACAGAATCCTTAAGCATATACAAAGAGTCAAATCAACAACGTCGTGGATCACACAAGTCAGAATAGACCTACATGACGCAAAAATAGACTCAACAGACAGTGAAGACAGGAACGCATACAGGAGAAAGATGCTCGGGTGGAAAATCCCAGAGAATGAAATCCCAAAGAGAGCAGGGGTAAAATGGACGGATGAGCGGAGGACGATCCATGGGGACAGGATGAGGGAGGTGTGGAGGATTAGAAGGAACAAGACATGAGTCAGAGTGCTTTGCGTGATCCAACAGGGTCTATACGCAAATAATAATAATAATATATATATATATATATATATATATATATATATATATATATATATATAATTCTAAACCGTTTTGTTCTAAATGGTAATTTACCATTGTAAAAATGGTACTCTTAAACAAATTAATAGACCATTAAAAGTAAGTTCACAGAAGTTGGATTTGAACTCGCGTCCCTTAGTTTTGCTAACAGAAATCATAACACTGAGTTACGAATGCACTAGAAACATACCAGTGTTTAGATTGCTGGTAAACTTAGTCACTTTAAGAATACTAATAATTTGTATACGACAAGCGTAACAGTTTCTATTTTATTCCTAGGCTGTTCAAAAGATTTTTTTACTTCAAAAATATTATATATATGTAATTGTTTTAACGACTGATTGGAGTTAGAACGATTATATTTTACGGCAAAAATAATCGCATTGTTGTAACGACCTTCGACACATTTTCAGCAAGCTTAAACTTCCTCAAATAAATCTCTAGAATTAGAAACAGTGTTTTGTAACAGGCTACGTGTTTAGGGTAGTATTAATATTCTTCCACTCCAGAAGCCCTACAATGGAATAAGAATATTTCTATTTTAGGCTGACGCACGCAGTTAGCTGTCGTGTTTAAAGCCGATATTCAAAACGGATTGAATAGAAATAACGTCATAGATTTAAAAAAATGGTGTAAAACTAATCTAGAAACGTTCCTTTGGAGAATTTTCATCGGAAAATTAGATAATGAGGCGCCCTTTCCGAGCTCTGTTTAGATAAATGATTTAAACTTGGTAATAAATCGATTTTGGTATTAACTTAGACAAGTTCAAAATCCGAACTTGTGAATCGTTAGACGGATTTCAACATCTGTTCAAAAATTACAAAATGACAAAGGTTAGCCTATAAAATTTAAAAATATTATTTTACATTTTTTGAAATTTTTCATCGTAATTAACATTAAATCTGTATAAATTAGAACTTAAAGTTTACAATTTTAATTTATAACAAACAAATTGTACCTGAGAATAGTCAGATTTCATGTTTGTATTCTTAATACAGGCCATTATTTGAAAAATTTAAAGGTTTATTAATTCAGGTTTTAACGCAAATTACGATTGTGAATTCAGATTTTTTTTCAGTTGCTTGTTGCGATTATTCTCTCTAAATTTAACTTTCTTAAAAGCGAATTATGTTCAAACTTCAAAAACCAAAATCATGCCTGTGACATGACAATTTCAACAAACATTTTAAGTTATAGAGCATTTTTTCAAAATACAGGAAGAGTTAATAGCAGATTGATCAAAATCAGCTACGCAAAATTTGTTCAGCTTTTACTTAATCTGTAGAAAATAAGTTTTTGTGATCGTGTAAAAATCGGTCTTAATGTTTTAAGAAATTCAATGTAAATACGTTGTTTTCAGATCTGTTGAATTCACAAAAGTGGTTTCTCACTGAACCAAAGTTTTAGCGAAATTTAATTTCTCTTTCGAGAAATTACACCAACGTTTTAGGTATTTTTGTTTTTGAAACAACTGTATGTAAGATAACTAGTTCTTTTGCACATTTCTTTGCGTTATGATTGCACAATCTTTTTCGCTATGAAAAAATAATAACTCTCATAACATGTTGTTAAGGGGTGGGTTTGTGGATTGTAAAGTATTAACTGAATAGCTAATTTTCTTTTCGAAAAGTGTTAAAATAGGCTTACCTGTTTGTAAAACAGTGATGTTCGTCTAGCCTAGCTGGTATGAAGCCCTACACACAACTAAACACGTAGCCTATTGAGTACTGACTGCTATCTTAGGGCTTCACTCAACACTCTACGTCAACAAAACCTATATATATGTATATATATATATATATATATATATATATATATATATATATATATATATATAAATATATGTGTGTGTGTGTATTTTTGTGTGTGTAACGTCCGGCTATTGTGCACACTTGGACTAATGCAGACGATGGGATGATTTATAGCGTATGAAAATGCTAAGCCCTCGCCGGGAATCGAACCCGGGTCCTCGGGGTGAAAGCCTAGTACGCTATCCACTAGGTCACCGAGGCGGCTGTGAGTGTGTGTGTGGTGTATGTGTGTGTGTGTGTGTGTGTGTGTGTGTGTGTGTGTGTGTGTGTGTGTGTGTGTGTGTGTGTGTGTGTGTGTGTGTGTGTATGTAGAGAGAGAGAGAGAGAGAGAGAGAGAGAGAGAGAGAGAGAGAGAGAGAAACACAAATATTAGTGTTTTGGGAGGTAATATGAATACTAATATATACATTTGAATTTCACGGTTGATATTTTCATAATCACCATACTTTTTCATACTGTGTATGGTGCGAAAATAAGAATGCAACAATACTGCACCTTAAGTTACCGACAGGAATTGTTGTGCAATGTCAATGACTTGTTACCAAACAATTAATCGTCAAGCTGTTTGTTAATTTATGCCGATGTTTCGAAACGAGCGCAGGAACGGAAAGCGTGTCTCGCCGCGCTCTAGCAGACTTTGGTTATATTACAGCGGCGTTACGGTAGCTGGGGGGGGGGAGGCGATGTACTTTGTCACCAACAATTTCTGTCTGTCAGCGTTTCTAAGACTAATCATTTTGGGCAATCTCGAATTGGGCAACTCTACTTGACAGCCGAATAAAAGTGTTATTGCTTCGTAAGCGTTAAAGTGTACTCGTTGCTGGGAAAGTGATGGGTAATGCTCCAAGTCAAACTTGACAACTCAGGCAGAACGCGAACACGTTAATACTTTTGTTGGAAAAAAAGTAAACGTTTAACATTTAATAATTATCGCTCAATAATTGGAAAAAAACTATGCTAATAAAGAGGAACAACAACAAGACAACAAAGATGATAGAGCTGCGTCAGAATTAAAAAAAAACAGCTTAGGACCTACAAGATCGAGAGAAATGTGTCTTTGTATTAAGTAATTAATGTCGCGCCTCGGCGATGATAACCTTAAAGGTTTTTCGCCGGAAAAAAAGAAAGAAATGTGTAGTTATAAGACATAACATTTAACATCTAAAATATTGTTGTGTGAGAAAAAAGTGACTATGTAATTGTTTGAAATAACATTCTCATAGATAGAAGTTTTTGGGCGAGCCGAAAGACACTAGATAGATAACCGAGGCACTGGATGAGGTATACCGTTGTTTCACAATGAAGGCAGAAGAATTTAAAAAAAAAATATCTTCAAAGAAGATAACGTTCGGACAGATTAGCTGTTAAACGTTTAACTATTTTCCTCTGGTTACAATAATGTTTTAGTTTTAACTAAAGTCTACATAATTATTTATTGTTATACTAAAATTAACTAAAACTTCTTAACGTTAAATGTAAAAAGACATAAAAGAAAAGAGAATATAGTTTTCCCAGTAAAACACAGACATTTCACAAATAAATATAATGCTATTATAGGTAGTGTCACGTAAAATGAACATACGATAAAACACGTTTAGAAGGCAGTGATACGTCAACTAGACGTTTAACTTCTAAGAAAAAATATTAATTACACAAAAACTATTCTTAAGTACATCTACTCACAATGCTGGCTAGTCAGCAACTGACTGCCTGTGGCACTGATAAGAGGGCGAGGGGTTTGAGTGGATTGGATTAGTAAGCAAGGCTTGTATTGTTTATTTCATACACGTCAATATAACGTACACTACCTTTCTAGGGTTAGTATATTTTGTTTGTTTTTTGAATGAGAATTTACCGCGTAACTACCATGTCTACTACGAAAATCAATTGTGTGCCAAGTTTGAATCAAATCGCAAACGAACTATCAAAAACTAAAACACATTTTTTCAAATCATGTTGTAGAGCTCAGGATCGGTGCTTTAAGTCTTCTAATAGACGCACTAGTAACTCATTTTTGAGTACACATTGAGTATCAGTGAGTCAGTGACTGTGTTTCGTGCCGTGTGAAAGCATAACGCCAGTTTATCTATGTGGTTCGAAACGTCTGAAACAGAGATGTACAGTTCACAGATAGGGGCTTGAAATAGCCGGAAGTGGCGTTACCTCACAGATAAGACACGTGAGGAGAGCATGGATCAAAGCAATCAATTGTCAGATGCCACAGATAAAAGTAACAAATAACAATTGTGTAATTTTAGAAATGTGGTGCATCTACACTAATATTTCTAGCAGTAAATGACGTATAGGCTACTCACGAGATCGCTTCATTTAGCACTTACCTGAAAACAATCGAAAAATACAATCAACATTTATAAATATTTCTCGACACAACTAAATTAATTTTATAGGGAACATAAATTTCTCTCTTACTATAAAGTAAGAAACGATTGCGTTTGTACTTACTGGTGTCACTTTCTACAGATATAAATCTTTATGGCCAAACTCGTGTAAAGGCTGATACAGTATTTAATTTTAGCAAACTGCCATTGGGAAATGAGCTACTGTCATGGTAATAAAATGAGCGTATTGAACAGCGAAATCTGTTTATCCGTTTCATAATAACTTACAAAAAGTCTTAATTTTTTATCATGTACTTTGATTTTGAAAATCTTATTTTAACATAAATATTTTATTCGGAACTATGAACATTTGATATAATACTTAAAACATAAATAATTATTACGAATTATTGTCCAGTGGCAAATCGTCTTCAGTGATGTTAGAAGGTCTCTACGCCAAGGCAGTCAAAGTGTTTTATTAAAATTGTTTTGACTAGTGGATTCCTGTGGCTTTGAATTTTGTTACGAAATCTCGAATGGGCTAACTGTTCAATGAATGCAATCTTGAGGTCTGTGTGCAGAGTTAAGTTGCTAACATATGAAAGAGCTTTGGTGATTAATCGTAAAAATTTTGCTTGAATGTTTTGTAAATTGCAGAGCCAAAATAATTGTGTGTCATACGTCCAAATTGGTCTGAGCAGAGTTCTTATTTTTTTGACGTAGAGATAAGACTGAATAAGAAGTTAGAAGTTGATAATTTAAAATTAAACTTTTTATGTAATGGCTCCATTTTATTCCTCTGCCAACCAAGGTGTTAGGCCAAAATATTATACTTTATTATCTTAAGGTATTGTAGTGCTTTTTGAACATACAGGAGGATACGTTTTCTTTACATACCGTAAAGGTGATATGATGTGATTTTTTGCTGAATTTATTTCTATTCTCCGATTTTGAAGGCAGTTTGTTAATTTATTCATATGATTTTAAAGATTTAATGTCAAATTAATAAAATATTACTGTATCGACAGCAAAACTAGCGATGGTGGTATTTTGCGCCTCTGGAAAGTCAGCTCTGTACAAAACGGGTGATAATACGGAACCTTGTGGAACTCCGGCTTCAATTTTTTGTATTTTTTTAATAGGCGTACGATGAAAAATCGATCTTCAAGAATGATCTTAATATGTTGTAATAATTGTTACAGAAAATGTGTTCAACGTATAAAGGAGAACTTTGATGGCAAACTACATCAAACGATGCGTTTACATCCAAGAACACTCCAACAGTACATTTCTTATTTTCAAATCCTATTGAAGTATAATCGAGGACTCTGTGAAGTACCCCACGAAATGGTTTTAACGTTGTTTATGAAGGTAAGATTAGATTTACAAAATCGTATAAGATCGGGTGGTCACGAAATGTGGGCGGAGTGGTTTGAGCACTCAACACATAACCTAATGTTTTCAATGTAAGTGCGGCCACTTAAAGCGTAACGGAGCTGAATAGAATCAAGCGGTGTCGCTTTGTCTAGTTCGCTTTCGAAGCTGACTCCGATTCCCCTACCAACTTATTTCCGGTTTTTAAACGTAGTAGTTTCTTAAAAAATCCGTTACAGTAGGCCTAAATGTTTAGATTTAAAAGGTACAAATGCGTTCTTTAACTGAATGAACTCCGCTTCTGGTGGCCGTTTATTTTCATTCCGCTCAGTGCAGCTCTGCATTTCGTGGCCGCTCGGGATAAGAGTGTTTCGGTGGTAAATAGTCCATGTTTTTTATTGCTAAGTACAAAAATACTCGAACTTTTCTTTTTTTGAGGTTATTAATTGTTGAACTTTTCGCTAATTTTACGTCAACAAGACAGCTGCGTTCTGTGATATTTATCACAAACTCGTCTGAAGCAAAATTTTAACTTTTAGGTTATAATTCGTCGCGGTTTAGAAATTGTGTACTTCTAAAAAAAATAGTAACAGTTTTGATCAAACAATTTTTTCAGTCAAAAATACATATTTTTAATCAGTAACGCGCGTCCTTTCGTGCAGATTTTTAGCCCCCCTACACTCCGCCCCCCCATTTTTAAACAATCGATGCAACTCTTTTTGCTTCTTTTGTTTATACAGTACCTGAGGACACTAAAATCGGCGTTTTATTTACTGTGTGTTGTATTCCAAGGTCAGCCGCGAATGACATTTAAATAAACCAAGCCGAGTAGGCCAGACCAGTACCGGAGCGCAGAGCGTTGACCCTCGACATGCGGGGAGCGCTACAGGTGTCCCCGTACCGATCCCGGCTCCCGCTGCTGTTATTTTAATATCGATCTGACGCTCTTCGCCTCGTCTAGACTCTGCGCTCCTGCTTGTGTAACTTGATTCGTCACTTTCCCAATCCCGATATGTATACAAATGTAGGCTCAACTCTGCGGCAGAAATCTCTACTACAATGTATATTTTCCAAATTCAGTTCCATGAATTACTGAGAACCGGCCAAAATTTTATTTAGCGAATTTCCATTGCAGAATGAGATGTTAAAGCAATAATTACGATATTAATTAGGCCATGGAATACACTCAAATAAGGACCCAAAACTTTTTATTTTTAAATATTTTTTTGTTTTTTATTTAAAATTTTTTAAGTATATTTTTATATTTTTATCCAGCATTTTTTATTTTTATTATTATTATTATTAATTATTATTATTTAATGAGAACGAAAGATCGGCGTTGTAGAAAAAGAATTAAGCTTTCAGCAGTAACTGCGTTTTCGAACCTACAACCTTGAGGTGCGCAAGTTCAGAGACGCAGCAGACTGATTGATGTGCATCCACTTTAGACAAGCCGTCATGATATGTGTATTTGTGTGTTAGCATTATAAGTGGGGTAGAGAGAAAAATGTGCGAGTAAGACGTCGAGTCCTCACTCTCTCACCATAGCTCCCTCCTTTTCCTTCTCTAACTTTGTAGACTCAGATTTGCGGACTCTGTATCACTGGATGTTGGAGAGAGCTGGAGGGAAGTTCTCCTACATGCACGAGAAATTCTCGCGCAGGCTGTTTACTAAAGTGGCTGGACTATAGAGATTAGACAGTATTTGAGTATCGAGTAACTTTTACCGGTCTCTCTACTTGGAAGTAAATTGGTATAGAAAATGTGTAGTATATGATTATTTTGTCCTTAAGCAATGTCTAGTGCCTACTTCTCCCCAGTAGGCCTACATACAAACAGACAGTGACTGTATTTAAAGTTGAAATGCTTTATCAGCTTGCTCGTTGAAAGCGTTATTAACTGTTATTTATGTGTTATATTTTTAATTAAAATACGTACGCAGGCAATAAATAAAAAATTAAAATAACAGAGTACAGGAAAAGTAAACTGTTAATTACTGTGTGTTGTAGCCTACTTGTACCTCAGATTCCAACCGTTTATTGTAGAGACTGTACTTATTTGTACGAATGTAAGTGTAGCAGTGAATAATCGTGGCGTGATAGAAGCGAATTCTCAAAAAGTTTTTTTTTACCTTACTCTCTTTTTGAAACTCTGATTTCACCACCACGAAGCGCATTAAAATCTGCAGATAATGTATTTAAATTACGGTAACTTGTAAATTGCACGAAAATGAACTCTGACCGACGTCAAATTAAATTTTTTAATTTCAAAGGATTTTGAAAATTCAAAGCGCTGCAGTTTTTAAACGCTGATTTCGACGGTGAAATCGAATTTTCAAAAAATATTTGTTAAAAATAAAAAGTTTTGATTTTGAAAGATCTGAAACTTACCGCCATTTTTAAACTGTTAAACTAATTTTGCCGGTTAACGAACAAATCGATATGTTGACAACAGCGCACTACACCTGAAGTACATATTAATCTATGTTTAGTAAATATTAATCTAAATTTTAAATGATAAATTTACGATAGCAAAACTAAAACAATGTTAAACATTGTGAATTCCACGATAGTGCTTCTGTAACTTGCACAATGACTGTACAAGTAGACAGAAGTATAATCACGTGTATAGGTGGGTCGTTCGCGAACGAACGGGTCAAAATTAACTAATCTTTTAACTGAACTACTCCGCTAACTAGTTCTTGCTTGAATACGTAGTTCGTTTAGTTCGTTCTCGCAGTCAGCGCTCCTAACGGTTTGTTGTGGAACTATAGTACATCAAATACAACAATGCGCAGAATTAGAAAAAACAACTATTACAGTACGTTACCCAAGTAATAATGCTTATTCGGTATACATAGCGCCTTCGAGTACAGTACAGACTATACCTACATTATAGCATACCGTTTATTTATTCTACTAATGTTTAGTTCAGTAGTTCATTTCGTTCATTAGTTCAATTCTATTATTAGTTAGTGAACGAATGACTCAGTTTATCCTAGTAGTGTTTTGGTTCGATTAGTTCAGTAGTTCATTATTCTCTAGTTCAAATCTACAATAGTTCGCGAACGAATGAAATGTTACCTACGTCAGTAACATTTTTTCCGCGGCCAAAGACTTATTATTCACTTTTCTTGATTAAGTATTCTTTAATATTAAAGTTTAAATTTAATAATTAGCCATACATTAGGCATATAATAGGCTGACGTATTAAATATGCCAAGTCAATAATAAATTAGGTTAGAAAAAATTGAACTAGATTTTGAACTAGTTCGTTTGAGTGAACTGTTCCGCCCATTTCTAATCACGTGTAAGTAACAATGTATGCCCACATTAATGTAAGGACGGTTATCAGCCTCGAGTCGAGGCGATGCGATGAACTGCCTGACCTACTGTGAGATAATTTGTCATGACAACATTAACCGATCTGCTGTCAGGGAAACAGTTGCAACTCGTGCCTGTCAAGTCAAGCCTCTTTCATAAGAAAATTACTTGTCATCTGTTTCCACCGTGGCGTATAAAAAAAGGACAAAACAAAATTTCATTTTGGACAAATTATTACGTCAATCGACAAATGGTGAAACAAATAGTCCCTGAAAATATTTGTAACGAAAATGGAGAGTGCTTTTTGTTTTCTCACAGAACAAACTAATTATGGAGAAAGTTCGGTGATCGTGAAAAAATCAATCTATAGATTTTCAAGTTCTCTAAGCCTATGAAGTGGTTTGTTCTTGGAAAAGTCACAGCTCTGAGTATTGCCTCGTATCTATTAGGCAATTAAAAACGATAGCTGATCCCTGGAAACATCACGTATTGTTCTATATACACAAATGTCTGTTTAAAAATAACTAGTACTTCAAAGAACAGCAGACCTCGCAGTACATTATTAATTAATTGTAAGCGCTCCACGACAGCCATTGCAATTTTTTGCCCCTAATTTAACCGGTAATTGTAATATTTATGACGTTTTACAGGAGGTCACTGAGGCAATTCGTCGCCATGATCACCGGACACGGCCATATCCGGCATCATTTACATAAGGTGGGATGTTACAAATTTCACCTGAGAATCGTTTGTGCGGGCGGGGTGTTGAAAATGCAGCACATATCCTCTTTGAGTGCGAGGTCCTGGGGCCAAAAGAAGGAGACTCTTTGGACCGCAGCAATCAGAACACCTTATACAAGGGCACTGGAGTCGGTTTAAGGTGAAGTGATAGGGGTACACAAAAAGCTCTTAAGCTGACGTGTAGAGGGTCACAATGCCTACCATCCCCCAAAATGTTACTAGACCACCGTTATTGGAAATTATATGATCTTTCTCCAGAAAGCGGTCAAAATTTCGATAAGTTTTGCCGTTCAGCCAAGAAATAACCAACAGCTACACTCTCAACGTTGAATCAGAACCATCTATCTTGAAACGGAAAAAATGAAAAAAAATGTTACACTTACGTCATTTGTTCTACATACAAGATATTTTCGTATCAAATTTCAAAACAATCGATCAACGAGTTTCGCCAAAACTGCGTACATTCGTCATCGTTAATTCAGAGGCCGCCATTTTGAAACGGACGTAAATGAAGAAAAATCCTACACATACGTCATTTGGGCTTTATGTAAGGTAACCTATCAAATTTGAAAACAGTTGTTCAATGCCTTTGGCTAAAACAACGTACACTCGTTATTGTAAATCAGAGTCGCCATCTTGAAATTGAAGTGAATGGGGAACATCTACAAATATGTCGTTTGTGCTTTATACCAAAACAAAAACAAACGTTTGGCCAAAACTGCTTAACAAACAAACAGATACACAAACCAAATGCCGAACGGTCTAGTTCAGACAGAGACTCGCTTCGCTCGATCAATTATAATTCCACTATTATATAGACACGAATTAATGACCAAAATTAAAATACGCTTAAGTATAGGTTTTACAAAATGTCTACTGATAATGCTATGTACATCAGCACATTCTTATGACATTATGTTTAGTGATATGTGTATTTATAAGCATTGAATCTAAGTATATAACTGCTTTTATGTAATAGCATTGTGGGAAAACGGAGAAGCAAGTTACAGTAGGCCTACATCACATTGTTACATTTCTCGTGTTCCCTTTTGTATTAAATTTAGTTTGGACCAACAAAGCGATACGATTTAATGGAAATATAGGTTGACAGTAAAACTGAATAAAAAAACCTACGTCAACGTTAATTCATGGGTAGGCTACCATTATTGTGGGAAATCCCGGGAAGTAGTCAAGGTCTTGCGTGAAGTGCAATGCGCATGCGTAGGTCACAGTACCAACTTAACAGAATACAGTAATTTAATATCATTGTATGGAGCAAGAATGATAGATTTATTGTGCCACTGCCCTGGTGTTCGGCCATATTGTAAAGTTTTCCTTTTCCAGAAGTTTCTATTCAATGTTCTTGAGAATTATAGCTTTTGCTATTATTCTAGAATATTCTCATTCCAGAAGTTTCTACTGTGTTCTTGAATTTTCAATTGTAGAATATTAATGTTTCAAAAAATTCTACTTTATCTTATTGAATTTTATGGCTTTTTCTGTTCTAGATATTTCCATTTCAGATATTCGACAGAATTCTAGAATTTTATAGGCCTACTTGTTTCCTACTCTATTAGGAAATATAGGCTATTCATAGGCTCCACAGGAAATATTGACTATTCCTATTCCAAAAATGTTTATTCTGTTTTCTTTAATTTAAAAAAATATTATTCTAGAATATTCCTATTTTGTAAATTTTTACTCTGTATTTTTAAAGATTTTACTTCTTTACAGCGAACACTTGAATATCTTTTATTTGTTCCTTACTATTACTTCCCTACTTTAGAATTTTCTTTACACATTTTTCTGCCTTAGAATAATTTATTATTTCATGCTCGAGAATTTTCTTGTATATAATATATATTTTTAACTTTTTTTATCTCAAAATAAAACTTTCTAGATCATCTACTCGATTAAAGTATCTCTAATGTTCTGGAGTATTTGTTCTATTCTAGAATATTACTATTTCAGAATTTCCTACTTTATGTTATTGAATTTTCTAGCTCTATATTAATTTTATTCAATTTAAATAACTTTCTCGTTCTTTCTATTTGATTATGTTTCTAATCTCTACAATACTTTTTGCTATAAAACAGTTTAGTTCTTTTCGTTCCATAATTTTCTATTTAATGAACTTTCCACTCCTTCTTCTAGAATTTTTAGTTCTTTCTAACCTAGAATTTTACGGAAAAAAATTGTTCGTGTCTTAAACTTTTACGGGCGCATAAATAGTGTTTCTACAAATTTTCTGAAATGTTAAAATTAGAAAGAAAGGATTATTTTAACAATCGCTATGTGTTACTGGGAGTGTTTCCTTATTTTTGAGTACTAGCGCGATAGAACAACAATAATCACAGACATAAACTCACAGAAACATCCGCCGCATGAATCACGAACTCATAAAACTTTTCTGCAGTCAGTCTGCCATTAACCCAGAGATCGGTTTGTTTATAGCCTAGCGGGAATACAGCAATTACTAACTATGCTCGGGCATCGTAAAATCTACCCCAAGTAAGTTTAACTAATTTTTTCTAAAAAATATTATTTTATTTCAATATCCAAACGAAATGTATTACGAAATGCAAATATTATATCGATAAAAAATTGGTACACAAATTGATTCTCGTAATAGTTTCAACAAATCTGTTACCAAGGAAAACCTGTTCAACCGTTTAAAAATTTCGACCATTGAAAATCGTAAAAAAATATTAAGTACTTTTATTAATTACATACATAAATTTACTTTTACAAAAAAATGTATAGAGGTCAAAAAAAGCGTTTAACTTTGTGTTTTTCCAAGAAATGGAATTTTTAAGAAACATAAACACAAGACTGTTGACAACCAAAGCGGGTCTGACATGTAAGTCCGATGTGGCAACATTTGTAGCAAGGTTAACTTTAGTGAATCACGGCCAAGCTATTCCAACTATTATAATATTGTTTTCACTTTGTCCTGTGGCCGCAGGCCAGAACAGGATCACTGTTAATCAAAGCATTTATCACGTACATGGACTGATGACGTAACTGGTGCACACAATGAAAAACATGTCCTTGCCTGATCCCTTAGTAATTACTACTCATTTTGACGCAGATACAAAATATTCGTTTCAAAAACAATCTGATCCCATTTAATTTGCACTCAGAAAGATCCGTTTAATATTTTTAAAATATTAATATTTTTTTTTTCATTATTGCGACATAACCACCGGACCACATATTTAAGTAATTAGGATTATGACCTATTCTTCCCGTCAGTGGTCAATCTACTCACCTCGTAAAGGCTACCGCGATTTCGAAACTATCGTTTCATCTCCAGGCCGTGATACAAAATATTAAATCACTCTGTCGCACGTATCGTTTGGCCAAACTAAATTTCATCGTATATATTTTAATTTTGTAATTGTGCTCAGTGTTTGTGACGTACGTTTTTAATGTTTTGTTCGACTTTGTGACGACCTCGACAGAGGGATTTAACATTTTGTATCACGGCCTGAAGATGAAACGATAGAGTTTCGAAATCGCGGTAGCCTTTACGAGGTTGAGTAGATAGACCACTGACGGGAAGAATACGTCATAATCATTTTTTAAATTATATTTTTTCTCTCTTACGTGTTTTGGAAATTCAGATTTTGTTGCCGTAATCGGTGTTAGAACCTGCATCGAATTTTGTTATGATGGAAGCGAATTTTCAAAAGTTAACAAATATTAACATTATTACATACATATGTATAGATATATTTTGTACACGGATATTAGTAAATTTAAAATTCTAATATATGCAGATTTTTATGCATGGTAAACATTTGCGATTTTTAAAAATATTTTGAAACAGTTGAACTGATTTCACTGGGCAACGAACTTCTCCAATATTGTCGAATTCAATTTTCGTGCCACATTTCGAATCGAATCGAACCAAAAATTCAGAATGCTGAGTACTAATATTTGTTTGAAAAACGACAGGATTATGGTCACGTGTCATACTTTACTTATGGCATTACATTAATTACGTTCGAAATTAATCGCCAACAGTTTATTGTCCCATTGAAATACTTTCATAGATAATGATAGTTTCTTATTGCAGATGCTCACAGTCCGAATGAAGCGAAGTCTTTGTTTGACATTTGGTCTGGGTGATTGTTACGTTTTAGCCAAACGCACTGACCGATTGTTTTGGAATTTGTTATGGAAGTACCTTCTATAAAGCCCGAACGACATGTATACCATCCCCCCCCATTCACTTCTGTTTCAATATGGTGGTTTCTGAATTACAATAACGAGTGTACACAGTTTTGGCCAAATATTTGTATTAAATTTAGTATATGTAACAAATACGTTATACATAACCTAGACGTATGTCTAACATTTTTCCCATTCACTTCAATATGGCGGCCTATGTTATAACGATTACGCGTGTAGTTACTGGATATTTCCAGCAATATTGACTAAACGACAAGCAGTCGGATATAATATCCAACAAAACTGGTCCAGGAGCATTTTTCCTAAATGTTACGGTTACCGATTAAAATGGCGGCAAAATTACGAGCGCCTCACCGCGCTGTCCTGAAGTAATAGGCTATGTATATTATTTAAGAATGTGCTGCGAAGTATAGTGTTTTTTGAACTACTAGTTCAGTGTTTTATGATTTCTGTAATTACAGGCGTTTTAGGATTAAAAATCAATTTTAAAAGTACAATAGTAATAAAACAAATGTATTTGTTCAAGTAAATTGTGAGCATAGTCCAGTGCCAAATGTAGGCCACCGTCAGGTTCATTTTTGTATTTGCATTGAAATTTTAAAATTTAAAATTAATTTATGAAGATTTAACTCTGCTACTGTTTGCTGGGTAACGAAGTTGTCGCAACAAAATAGAATTTCGTTCCCAGCTTTAAAAAATTTAACGACAACTCAAATACCGTTCTACAAATGAGGATCGGTGCTCATTTCATGGTACCGGGTCTGAGTCTTACTATGATAGACTTTAAGATAGATTCTCTACAATGAAAATTCTCTAAAACAGCATTTAGCAAAATTAACGGGAAACAAACTTGTCCAAGCTATTAGACTTGAGTCTATAATACATAGACATAAAATGAGGATGCCAGAATGAAATGCACGCAGTACCAAAACCCGACATCAGAGCGCTCTGAACTCGTTTTTCTACCTGCCCATTCTTGAGTCTATAAATTGCTGCAGTGACGTGCATTTATCTTACACTAGATTAACATGTCTAATTAATATAATTAATGACTCATCATTAACAAATTAACCTAATTGTGTTCACAAAAGCTAACCTAAAAGTACATGGTTCATTTCCCTTCTGATAGCGTTCTCCATTTTCAGTCACACAATTCCTATGCAGTGAGATTTATCTATTAGCCTATAGAATCAAAGCTACTAGTAAAACCAATTTTTGTGCCACGCTTTGAGTACTAACACGTGTAATGTACACAGTAGCGTCCCAGATTTGCAGGCAGAAATATTACTCGCTTGAATTCGAACATTGTCGAAGGTCGGTCCTGATTACAGGAACGTGTCACTACCTCGGTATTCTTGCGTGATATTGTTTCACTTTTTTATTATTTTTTTTCTAGTTATCTGTTTAATATGTTATTGTGGATCCTGACTTTTCCAACACTCTGTATATCGCAATAAAACCTACTAGACTGGAAGGAACGTGCACGGCCAACGTGATCGCATGTTGTCTTGTCTGGTCGTGCCCTACCTGGCGTGAAATGACGCTGATTTCGTTATCGAGCTTATGTATATCAGACATGACGTTGAAGTAGTGAAAGAATATTGGGTATACACTTTCATTCAATTTACTTTATTTGGCGTTGAATGAGAAGCGAGAACTAAAGAGAGTAAATTGAGTTAAGCTTTGTTGTTTTTTATTAAATAACAATATTTATTATTCGTTTACAGGTCGGTGTATATTCATCTATGACTGAAAGGAAATGACAAAGAAGAAATTTATACTAGCATACTAATTAAGTAACAGCATTTTTGTACAGCTAAATCTAGATTTCCACAGAACCGATTTTAATATTTGAGTGGCATTGGAAATCACTAACTGTGTAGAGTTGCAAAACATTATTAAGTCGAACATTTTTAATGATTCATAGACGAAAAAATAAAAAATATCCCTCATAAGAAATGCATTATTCTGAACATATTTTACTTCTGGTAAATTGTTTGGGTGAATTTTATCTATTTTTTCAAAATTTTTATATTTTCCCACTACTTTCGATTTAATCAAATAACAAGTTTATATATTTCCACAAATTGTTTTATTAGAGTCATGCCAACCAAGGTTTCACTTGTTAGAGCATTGTTTAAGGCCACTTAACAGATTGAAATTAAAACAGCTGATACAACATTATATCTTTGTTGTGAAAAACCTATATGCAGCCATAAATTTACTGTTCTTAGACCTGTACAGTGGGTTTCTAAAAAAAAACGATGTTGTATTAGCTGTCCTAACAACAATCTGTTAAGTGGCCTTAACAATGCTCGAACGGATGAAACCTTGGTTGGCATGACTCAAATAAAAAACGCTGTGGAAGTAAACAAACTTGTTATTGTTTAAATAATATAATAGATTTCCACCGAGTACGAACGATCCTAAGTATAAATAACCCTTGATTTATATTAAAAAAAACATCCTTCGAAATTGCATAATTTCTACATTCAGTAGTAAATTTCAGTGGTAGTTGTATCATGTGAACAAAATGAAACATGTGATATTAACAGCTGATTGAAGTATTGTTGTGTTTTTTCATACAATTTGACCTTCAAATTAGCAATGTTCCAATATCGTGAATTGCGTTGATCTGTTTTTGTGATTTGACACCTTTTGCAAAAAAAAAAAAAAAGGAATAGGCCAATTTAATTAAATTTTCATATTATTTTTCTAGAAACCGTTGTATTTTTAAACAATTCGTTATAATGCTAATACTTTATATTGAGTCTTTTACTACATCGATTCAATTTAACGAAATCAGAATTATTGCAATAATGGAGAATTCAAATTGTAAAATAAAATACCGTATTGCTGGGCCATCATTGTAAGACCCAGCCCTTCGTCATGAAACGTACGCCGTACCTGATAAATAGAACATCTGAAGTGACGTTAATAATGTTTGGAATTTGCAATTAGCTGTGGTTCAGTTACTTAAAGCAAAAATATTTTATAATTTTATAAAGTTAAATTTATTAGCGAGAAATGATTATTTTCAGGAGCCATTACGTGCGCGAGGGTGTTCGCATTCTAGCACTCGCAATTTGGCTCGATTCAAACTTGGCAAACAAATCGATTTTATTGGTAGCTTGGACAAGATCGATACCTAAAAAAGTCCGTACAAATCTACAAAATAACGGTGTCCAAAATCTAAAAAAAAACCATAAGGCTTTTACCTTAGGTATAGATAATTTTACGATCGTAATGAGCGATAAAACCTAAATTAATTATAATTACTAATTTTAAAATTGTACGTAGAATAATAATTAATGTAATTTGAGAACTTAAAATACTAATAACATATATCTGAAATCTGCTTACGTTAGTAACATTAGGTTTTCAAAAGGTGTAAGCTAAGCAGTGGGCAGGGTATATTTTTGTATTTTTTCTTTTTATTTAAAACAAAAATATTTGCGCTTTATAATAATATTATTATTTTGTATTTCATATAAATTAGCTAACATCATGTAGCTGCTACCCGCGCTATTCTTTTCAGTTTGATTCACGAATTTCCATTTTTCTTAAATTTAACAATGAGGAATGTAAGAAGTTTGAGCAATATTCTCGATTTTCAGCCCACATTGTTTGATGCCATAAATGGCCTGTTTGATGCCAATTTGTCTAACCTGCCAGTCGGGTTTAAGAGGTGTCAAAATCACTTTGCAACCTAAGCCTGACTAATAGCCTAAATAGAACTCGCTTCTGAGGCCCGAACAAAGGCTGTATCGATTGTCAAGTATCGATCGTTGCAAAACGTATTGCACTGCATATTGCATACGCTGTCTTGACAAACACATCCTTCACTAAGTGGCTTGTTGCTTTATTATCGATTCTATAATATTCGCGACTACGTAAAAGCCTGCTCTATACAACGGCTGAATGGAATATTATAGTGACATACATTAGGTTATGTGGTCACTAACCATCTCCTCACTCTTGTACTTTCACGAGTGCTAGATTAGTTGTAAAGAGTTAGTCTTACGCTGGAATAAAGAAAACTTAAGCAGTGCGGAATTGACCGACAGAAGTGACTACTTTTGGCAAGCCTGACTATACTTTTTCACTATTATGATTTAATTATTTTTATAAAAACCTAGATGCATGCAGGAAAGCGCAACTGTTGAAATTATTTTTGTATTAAATTTCGCGCGCGCGCGTGTGTGTGTGCGTGTGTGTGTGTGTGTGTGTGTGTGTGTGTGTGTGTGTGTGTGTGTGTGTGTGTGTGTGTGTGTGTGTGTGTGTGTGTGTGTGTGTGTGTGTGTGTGTGTGTGTGTGTGTGTGTGTGTAGGTACACAACTTAAAAATTAACTGAAACTGTCACATACTATGAATTTGAGTATCTTAGGCTATATAAAAGACTGCAATAATTAATCAGTTTATAACCCTAATTTTGAGAGTTATTCGTGACTGTTATACTGTTTAAATATAATAATAAATATAGGCCTAATATTTGTGATTCTGGTCTTCAAAAATTGATATAGGTCATATACATTAAATAATTTAACTACACAAATTTAGAAAATATACATTTTTAAAATTAATAAAAACAATAAACATAACCTCAATTGAAATGATATTGAAGCCATTGTGCGAAATCAGCTGTTTAGAAGTAGTCACTTCCAGTCTAGACATAGACTATACAAGAACAATATATGCTGTGAGGTAGGGATGTATTATGGCTTCAAGCCTGACGTTAAAAGCAAATATTTGTACCTTTTTTGTCAACTGCGACCATTTACACTTCAAAAATACATTTTGTTAATCACTTAAGAAAAATTTGAGCGTTTCGTGACGGCAAACTGAATTTTTTCCCGTGCAAAACATACACCCATAACCTGCGATTAGAAGTAATCACTTCAAAAAATGTTTCATAAGGCAATTTTTATCGAGTTTTTATGAAATATATACAGCTGTTAAGAACAGGTTTTGAAAAGTTGTTAAACATTTATTTTACGTATAGGCTACACATGTCAGACGGCATAAACATCGATTTTGGTAAGAGCTTCGATTAGTTTGTTCCGTAACAAAATCATGCCGACAGTTACAATTTTGACTGTTATTCAAAATGTTTAAGAAAAATCATAACACTTCTACCACGCCACTTTTCCTGATAAGGCGGTTGTTATTGAAGAACTTCTTAAATAAATTACAGGAAGCAGCCGACTGTATCACTACTCGCAGTACAAAATGGCGTATCGAGCTTGACAAGAACAAAAGTAAACTTTACAAATAGGAAATACGATTATATGTCCACTCTCTATTATACAGAAATTTCAATTTGGTTTGATGTAGTAAACTTGAAATTTAAACAGTTTTAGAACACAATCGAAAATAGCCGACAGCTGCTTTGACTTGCTACACTGATTTGGATCTAACATACAAGATCAAATTTGAGCAAAATAGATTAGGTTATTTTTAAATTTGATGTTTTAACTATATGGAAGTTTAAACTGTGGGTCACGTTTCGTCTATTGGATTAAAATTGCGTTTTTGTTTGTAAACTTCAATATGTTTCAGAAACTGACAACTTTTCCTAATGGTTTTATTTAGATTTTCAATTTTTTCCTCTAGCTACTTGTACCTTTCTTTTGTACAATATTTGAGCAAAAATCTATGAAAATCGTTGTTTTCTGTTTTGAGAAAACCCTATCTTAATATTTTTTTTTGACATAAAATTGCTTCGAAACATAAAATCTGAACAAACTTCAACTAAGACATGTCGCATTTCATCAACATCGTCTTCAGCGATGTTTACATTTATCCAACGAATAGTTATCGAAACAAAATCGATATGTTTACACTAAAAAAACAAAACAAATAATTTCACGATCCATAATTAAAAGCGAGAAAGTAAACATTTATAAACTATCTAATTAATTGTCGAAGGTTAAATTTCAATCTATTCCCCCCCAAAAGTTACAAAAGTTCACCTTACTTATTTACAATATTTGGGCAAAAATCTATGAAAATCGTTAGTTTTCTGTTTTGAGAAAACCTTATCTTAATAGTTTTCTGACATACAATTTTTTCAACACATAAAATCTCATCGAACTTGAACTAAGACATGTCGAATTTCATCAACATCGTCTTCAGCGTTATTTACATTTATCCAACGAATAGTTATTGAAACAAAAACCATATTTTTACACTAAACAAAACACAGATATTTTCACGATCCATAAGTACCAGAGAAAGTAAACATTTCTAAACTAGCTAATTAATTGTCGACGGTTTAAATTTCAATCTAGCCCCCCCCAAAAGTTACAAAAGCTCAACTCATAGATAATTGGTTACAGACACATGTCTATAGATTCGCCGCGCTTGCATCAGCCTGCAGTTCCTGCTATTATGTCTTAACCCGGTGCAGTTAACGCTGGAATGCGAGACATAAACCTTATTTTTACGTCATCCTTTCACTTTCAAAAATAAAACTAGACTTTACATAACGCGGATAATACTGGAAGGCTGTTATGCAGTGTTTGTTTGGTATCGTCTCGTACAGTTATGCACGTATTAAGTTATTACAGTTCCAAGTAAAGTAGGCTTTAGTTCCACGTTCTACACAACTAGGCCTATATCAAGGGTCGTTTTATTGGCGTGACCTTCATGGTAGAGACTTTGAAAACGACGATACTGAGCTGTAGATACATTTTTTTCAGTTTTGATTAAAAATGTTATAAGCCTTTATGTACGTAAATACATTATAACGAATCCATTGCGTATATCCATTAAAACGTTATGAACACTTTAGAACATAGGCAATCATACGTAGTAATGTGTTAGCATTTTAATGCATGCGATAATTTGATCCGATTGGATAAAATTTCAGCTCGAAAATCGATTTTGGTAGCAGCCTGGACCAGTTAGTTACCATAATTTGCTAAACGATTTCAAATCAAAATAACGTCTTTCGCAAACATTAAATGACTTAGGCTACATCTCATTTATAATTTTTTTTAAAACCTGATTTTATCATCGAAATCAGTGTTTAAATCTGCATAAATCGGTATTTCACACCTTTTTTTTAATTCAATTGAAAACACGAAACTAAAAATGATGGCGGTTCACTTTCATATTAAAAAAAAGTACTGCAAAATGCTAATTTATGTAGCTTTAACGCTGATTTTTTGTAAGGTATAAAAAAATATGCTGTTAATTTTTTGTTTAGGCTCGCTGCCCACACATCTGCGAAGTAATTGCGTGCCGGTATTATTTTTTTCAACATTTTTGGGAATGTATGGACGCATGGGGATTTTTTTCAAAATCATTACTTAACGATGATATATTTTGTCATTATTTTTAGTCGGACATGCGCCATCTTTGGTTGTACGAAACAGTTCACAACGTTTCAAGAGAGTGAATCAACAGTAGTAATTATATTCGAACCCGCGTACTTGTCCGAGTTGTAATGAACTGTCCATTACCTTACCGACCGAGCTACGGCGCTCCTAGGTTATAAATCAAGACAGTGTACCAATATTGGAAGAAAAAAGGAATTTAGAGCTTGTGTGTAAATAAAAAACAAAATGAACCTAATGCGTGGTACTCCTTTTTCATTTGAATTTGCTACACTGATTTCAGATATGTAACTTGATAATTGATTAAAATTTGAGCAAAATCTAATGAACTGATTTAGAAAAAGTAGTCTGATTTTAGAAGGTTTTCCAGATAGCTTCCAACAGGTCTAAATGCAAAAAAACTGGTATAAAAAAGTGTTTTTTAAATAAAAGCAAACAGGAGGCTTAGGCAAACGAGACCTATATAAGCAAAATGTCATAAACGTGGAATACACATGCGCGCGCGCGCAATTAGGATTTCGTAGAAAAGCTCTACGAGGCCAGCCAGTAGATCTACTGAGGCCTACAAAAAAAAGCTGTTTGAATATTTAATTAACTTACTAGCCTAAACTACATTAGGCCTATATTAAACATTATTACAATTTTTTGAAAAAGCTGTTAAAAGGCTTTTTTTCTCGTTGTTAATCTCGTAATTTTCAAGAGCTTGAAAACTTAAATATTAATTAAAATATCAAGATCGCTTTTCCCTGCTCATCACTATTTCTACTTTCTTTTTAATTTAGCTTATATATTTATAAAAGTGCGTGTGGTATACAGCCAAGAGATCTGAAATAATTTAAATTACTTACAACGTTGGTGGGCAATAGTAGATCGGACCAAAAGTAGGATTTAAAAATTTCCAATTAGATTTTTTTAAATTAAATATTTAGCTGAAAATTACACCTGGCGTTATCTAGCGTCTTTTTTTTAAACTATTCATCATAGATTAGATAACTATTGTAATTAATTATCGCTGTTTATTACTGCTTCATAGGCAACGCCGTGCAGGTATTACCACTTCGTACAACACCATACAAGTAACCTAATTAATTATTTAAAATCTATTGATCGGGTGTTCGGAACTTGTTTTGCGGTTATCCCCATGTATGTAGCTTCGACTAGCTAACAGTATGTTCAGATGGCAGCCTCTCCGCTTACGGAAACAAATAGGCCTACCTTAGTCGCGAGTCTTCCAATGTAACTGTGCACACAACGTAACGTACACGGGATTCAAGATAATCGATCAAACAAGTCGAGACAGACGCGTTGCTAGAATCGAGTATCGCTGCGATTACAAAAATAAGCATGTAATTACAAGAGCCTGCCCGTCTTCCTGATTATAGCGTGTTGTGTGGAATCCTGTCCCTTTCACCATTACATCTATCTCTCTCTCGCTGGCTTGTGTAATATAATAAATATAAACGTTACCAATGGCGCTTAAAAACCGCAAATAATCGCTGCACGCAACTGACTCGCAAGACGTTTACAACAAAAGTAGCGGAATTTAATAATAATATCGTCGTATAAACACGTCAATAAACGAACGTTTTTTTTGTATTTTTCAGAAATAATACAAAAATGAATATCACGGCCGTTAAATTCATAACGTTTTTGCCTTAAATTTTTTGTTTTGAAAATCTGATTTCGCCTTTAAGTAGGCCTACTGCGAATGAAAATTAGAAATTTTAAACGCTAAATTAGGCATAGGTTACTTAAAAAAGATCAAAGATGAAAAATATCACCATTTTGCAACGGTTGAATAAATTTCGTCGTTACGTTTTGAATGAATTTTTGTGAAATGTTTTTAATCGAATCAGATCAAATTGTTTTTGCGTAATACTGTACGCAGACTACACATGGCCTGCATAATATATGTTCAAAGCACGAGGTAAAACATTTAGCCATTTTGGAACGACAAATAAGCCTGCATTACATTTGAAAAATGTGCATATCAAAATCGTAATAGGCGTTTTCGAGAAAATCTGGAGTTTTTTTTACCCAAAAATGTCGGTCCCGAGATATGGACAAATTTTATCTAACTGATCATTTAGTTTAGTCTCTAGCGACACAACACACGCACGCACGCGCGCGCGCGCACACACACACACACACACTTCTGGACTCAGAAGATCTAAAGTAGGAAGCAAAATGCTTAAAACCGTGTTTATTTTTTTAGAAAATTACTAAAATGTAATGGGAAAATTTTCATTTAAAAAATGTTTAAAATAGGCCTATACATATATAATATCAAAGTGGGATAATTTATCATCTCATCGCTTAATTTAAAATCGATTGAGTTTTTATTTTCAAAATCGAAATAAACAATTGTAATCAACTATCTGCCCTTCAAACGAGATGATTCAAGGTTACTCCAAGGTTTTTATACTCCTCTATTGAGTGCATAATTTGCTTGAAACAGCCATTTTCCTCTAAATTTTAGAACAAATATTTCAAAATCTGTCAAGTTTTTCGACTTATAATTGCTAAATTAACGTTACCGACAGACAGACAATCAAAGCAAAAAAGGTTTTTGGTGTGTAGTCTACGGACGTTTGTTGAAATAATACGTTAGGTTGATTTTGGAACTTTCTTTATAGATAATCATATTTAAAATCGTATTGAGAATCGTATTGAAGTTACTTACGGGAAAGTGTGCCGACACTGTTTCCAACCGGCTTCAGTATTTAGGCCTACGTCACATGCAGAAAACGCGTCATCGTTAATAAGCGACCAGCTGAGCGACTGAGTTACCCAAAGGGTTTTGCCAGCTAGATCCGGCATCGCCAAGAGAAGGAGAAGGCCTATCTTATTTATCTTTGCCTATTTTAATAAACAAAGCAACGGCCTTGGGCATTACATGTCGGTGCATTCTTACAAAGGTCGCCATCATGAATGCCAGTGCCTTCCAGATTTAGACTACAGTATCAGCGACTGAGTGGGCGTGGTCAAGCGGAATAGAAGTATTATATACCGAGATAAGAGACAATGTGTTCGCCAACAGTATGGGAGCAAAAACATTGCATAAACTGTTGAAATTCACTTACTTCCGTAAAAAGTTCTGCTTTCGAAAAAAAGCAAAATCTTCCTTATTTCTCAAAATTGCTTACCAGATGTTGATGTTGCTCAAAATTTGAAGGATCAAAATCCAATTCGGTATAACAAATTTGAAATAAAAGAAATTCAAAGCATGTGAGCAAATCGAAAAAATAAAACCAGAAGACTGTCAAGGCTTATTTTTAGTGAAATTAAGAATAATTTCGAATAACACTAACCTTATTAAATTTCGACATAACAATTAATTGGTATATTACGAATCATATCACAAATAAAATGTAGCGTACCAAAATAAAAAAAATATTGTTCAAAAATAAAGGAAAACCTCTCCCCTTCCCCGATGGAGGTCAGGGTTTATTTTTTTCAGTACGATTTACTCGTAAATTTCCATAACTTCAAACTTTTTACATTGACTTGAGTTATATATTTTCACATTATATGACCAATATTTCAGTGAAATATGAAAAAATGATTTCGAAAAAAATATGCCATATGAACTGATATTGTTTTTGGATATAGTGACTTGCGTTTAGTCTATATTTTGGATATTTGAGCGACGTTTATTCAAAATAGTTAGAGACGATTTTGAAAAATCCGGTTATTGTTTTTTTGTCCAAAATACATGATTTTTGCAATTAAAATCCAGTAACATGCTAAAATTTATCAGATTTGTTCAATTGGTTTAGTCTTTAGCAGTGTGAGCAGACTTATAAATATGTAAGTAAAAACATTTGTTAATTAAGGATAACTGAAAAGAGATTTCTATCTAAAACACACCTAACCGAACAAAAATTGAATATTTATTGATTATCGCCATGTCTTGTTTCTTTGTAGCCTACGTATATATCTAGTTGGTGTGCACAGGTTTTTTTATATAGTAATACATATTACTTCGCGTAGGAATATGAATTACATTACACATCCGATCAACAATTGTTCTGAAATATTAAAAAAAACATTAAAAGAAACATTGTTCTGACGCTCCATTAATATTGTATCTGGTATCTTCGAGACGGTTCTCGCTCTAAACTCACTCTTTGATTTTATGCAAATGTAAATTTTATGATGTATTTTAGAACGATTAGGCCTACTTAAAACGTATTTTCGTGAACAGAATCAGTGCATATTTGATGACTGCCGCGGTTCTCTCTATAGTGGCCGATACATTATTCAAACTTGCTTATAATTTATACTGACAAGAACTATACTGAAAATAGGCTAACAAGTTCAGAAATAGAATATTCTATGAAATGTAAGTGCGTAATAAACGGCAGAAGAAGCATTGGTTGGCAAAAACTGCAAGTAATGGCCTGTTCCACTCGATCATTTCAGTGACAGTGACAGTGATAAAATATAAGGACTGCAGAGCTACTGTCAGGAAATACTGTATATAGAGCACGTCACGTTCACGCGTTTTGTGTGTGTGTTGTGTGTGTGTGTGTGTGTGTGTGTCACGTTCGCAATTTTAGTCCGATTTGATTGAAAATTGGCATAAAAATCGATTTTGGCAATATCTTGGACGAGTTCGTTAACCAACAAAATTTGGCGGCCATTCAAAACATTTAAAAATTCATACATTCTTTGCATTTAACGTTTTTTGAAAATATAATTTTTCCATCTTAATCAATGTTAATGAATGCGTAAATTGGGATTTTGAACTTTCGAAAATACGTTGAAATTTCAATTTGACGGCGGTCAGGTTTCCTTTTCGTGTTTTCAGTGGAATTTGCAGTTATGACTAAATTTTTAGAAAAATCTGACGGATTTTCCGGTTCTCTTTTGTGTTTTTCACAGCTCTGGAAGCGATTTTTTAAAATTTGAATCACGCGTTTTGTTTAGATAGATTTATATTAATTTTGAACAATATTATATATTGTAAAATAGAAATTAAAAAAACAGTTTTTATGGAAATCTGTAACTATGTGCATAAGTATACAGGCATAAGGATATCTATATATTTTTTTATTTTGAGTTAATGAAAATGGTATACCAAAAAAATTTCAAAATATTGAATACAAAAAAAGTACACGTGTGGAACTCGGAGAGTTACCTATGGAAGCCAAACTTTGTTAATAATATTTTTGCTGAGTATATAATTAGTTTAAAGATATGTTTACAAATATCTTGTTTTGTTTAAATACAAGTACATGAACCTAGCTTAGATATTATTTACTGTAGTTATAGGCCTAGTAAAAGATCAGCTGTTTTATATTAATTCGTAACGATCAGCTGATTTTATTGAACAGCTGATAGGCTATAATACGTTTCAGGTTATGTTGTTAAAAACTAGCAATATTAACAACAATTATTATAAATGTTTATATTATTTTTCGAATGTACTATAAACGGTTACAACGTGCCCGTGTTCTTCAACTGAGGAAAAATACTTAAACCAAAGCAACACACGTTGTGTTTTCATATAATACGCGTGTACTCTTATCGAAAAAGAAGAAAAAGAAAGCGACAGAAATTGAAATACGAAATTCGTTTGCTCGTTCATTTCATATTTCAGTTACAGATTCCGTTCGGCAGATTTTTTTTCTATTTATTTTCTCGCCAAAGATAACATTAAAAGCTTCGCTTCAAAAATTAAAAATTAACACTCATGCGATTTTTTACATTCAGTATTTCGTGTATTTATATGCAGCATGTAATTAATATTGCATTAATTCCCTAAACATTAATTTGCAAAACACAGCCAACCTGGCCAAAGTCTGTGCAGTTTATTAATGTATTTAATTACGCAAAAAGACGTGCATTTTAATAACAATAATTATGTTCAAGTTGTACAATATAAATGGCGGACTTTTAAAAAAATATAAGCTAATGTGTAACATTTAATCCAAAGTGATATATAAATGTACGTGTTTTAAATGGCAAGGTAAACAGGATTCTGAGCATCTGCAATCATCATTATACATCAAGAGTTACGCGGAAAATTGCATATACAATCCGGCCATATACAATCATTCTGTAAATAATCTATTACACAGTTTAAGCAACATTTAGATAAAGAAATATGAAGAATTGTACTTTGTTATGTTTGAAATACTATTTCTGAACTGATAACGCCCAAAAAATTGATTTTACTCTCTCTTTCTCTCTCTCTCTCTCTCTCTCTCTCTCTCTCTCTCTCTCTCTCTCTCTCTCGTCTATTAATACATAGAGATCTCACTACTTGTGAAATTACGTGACTGAAAATAGAGAACATCAGGGGGGAAAGTTTAAGAGATATTTTAGGATTATTATATCAGCTGGTTAAATATAAACTAGTATCAGCTGGATGAACAATATTCATTCTCACTGTTTTATCATTTTTATTATATTTTTAGATAGACACTCACACTAACATGTCCAATTTTAAACGCATTTCTCGGATTAAAGCGATGAAACCCATGTAAACTGATTTTTCCCTTTAGAAATCGTAAAAACTGATTTCGGAAACTCTAAAAAATAATTTTCAAAAATATGAATGATTTTTTTTCAGTCTAAAAAAATGATCCCGATGTATGAGCTGAACTTCAGATTTAAGTAATCGATTTTTATTATTTCGCTTAGTCTGTAGTTGTGTGCACAGAACCTAGTCAAAACAATTTTAACATGTGTCGTGTTTTAGGGCTGGTTTTGATGTTGGGTTTTGCGAACAGCAAGTTTTTATATTAAATTAATTATAATTAACAATTTCTGTTTCCGTCGGGATCGAACTGGGGACTTTGCGCGTGTGTGAGGCGGACGTGATAACCACTACACTACTGAAACTACGAAGTTTGACCGATTTAAGTACATGAAATGAATCGTTAATTTAATTTTGCTAGTTATATTAAAAGATCGGTTGTTTTATATTAATTCGTAAAGATCAACTGATTTAATTGAACAGTTGATAGGCTATAAAAAGTTTAGGTTATGTTGTTAAAAACAAGCTCTATGTTGATTTGTCGTTTATATTGGTTTGTAACGAGTAGCTGATTTCGTTGAACAGCTGATAGGCTATAATAAGTTTCAGGTTATGTTATTAAAAACTAGCTTTGTTAATTTGTCATGTTTTGAAACAAGTTATCTTAATTAAAGTAAAAAAGGAAGAGAAAACATTATACATGATTTTTATTTTTTAACACTGGGTAAACGGGTTTATTCATCAACACATTCAAGTTTTATATTTGTTGTTTTTCGTGTATATTCTGATTTAAGTTCAATATTATTTATATTTGTAAGGTCTTGTAGTTGCCTATAGATTGCCAAGATTGCCAAATTACAAAACTAATTACAAACAAAAATCTTGCTTATTCAGATACCATTTATGTGTAATTACTAGGTTTTGCCTTTTTCTGTAAACACAATTTAATGAAATCAAGCAACTTATTATTGCAAAAAATATCAGTTTTCCGTTACTTTGGCAATACGTTAAACAAATAGTCAGTAGGCCTACACCTGCCACCAGACTTCTGGCAGGGAATGAACTCAATGGCCTTACTTGGCAGCCGCCGACAGGCCTGAAACCACTTTTATTTTATGTTGCAAATTAATACGACTTTCTGAAAAATATATAGCATCAACGTTTTTGCATTCAATTTATTCGGAGAAAAAGTTTGTTAGCACTTCTTTAAGCACGCGTGGCAAAAGTAGGAACCGCAATAGAGAATTTAGGAGAGTTTTTCAAAATCTGCTTTACACAATTAAGTAACAAAATTACCATTAAAAATTAACCTGTGAATAAATCAACATTTCGCAAAAATATTCGAAATTAAGTAGGCTAAAGAAAGAAATCCAAAAGAAATTGGCCTAGTTTTTCAAAATCAATTCAACAGATTTTGCTATAATTTTGAGCAAGTATGAAAATTTATAAATCGATTTTGTTTTCAAATTTGAAATAAATAAAAGAAATTTAATTGAAGAACACGAACAGATCACTCTAAGGGTTCATTTTGGTTTTTTTCGATTTACTTCCAGCCTGTAAATGTTTTATTACAAATTTGGTATACTGGGCTGTTATGAATCTTTGAATAAATGTCCATAATTCGAGTTTTTTGAAGTCAGAAAATTTTCGAATTTTTTCTTAGATAATTCTCAATCTGGATTTTTGATTGAACATAAAAATGTTATGGCCAAAAAGGCTTGAATTTTTTGCATCGAACAGACTCAAAACCACTTTTTAGACTAAGGATGTATTCATTAAAATCTCACTTTTGTTTTACTTAGTATAGTTTGAAAGTAAAGTTACGCCTGCAAAACATACAATGCAGTTTTTTATAATAATTACATTTGATTGCCTAGAATTGCAACAAGGAGGAAGCATTACGCTAACTTCAATGCAGTCGCACACTTGTTCCATGCAGCTGCAGCACGCCCAATAAGGGCATGTCCACTAGATGACTCACCACTTGAACGCTTTCTACACAAATCCCAAAATGGATACTTGCGTTTTTGTTTCCCTAACCCGAAGACCGAGTGAAACAGTTCGCTGGACACAGCTCACGTGTAGACCTTTACGTTTATCGCAAAACGTATTTATCAGAAACCAAACACCAAAAAAGTCAAAGTTTTTTGGGTTTTTTTTTTTTTTTTAATTTGAGTATTCTTAAATTTAGGGCCTATTCTATTTCAAATATACAACACTGACGTGAACTATTAATAAATTGCAAACACTCTGATGAACCCATGTTGAGAAATTTAGATTTTGTATTTATCAAAAACCTTTTAACCGTATTTGGTGGGAATATACCTCTGGTTGGGGTATTTATGGTTAACTGATTATACACGACAAGCTGCTGCCGTAAACAAATACGGGAACCTATCAACGATGATAAGCAACTCTGGAATTGTACCAAGAAGGTTATAAAAATAATCCAGGTACTGTGTAGTATTACTAATTATCCCCTGATGGACAAATGAGATATGATAATTTTTATCGAGATTTAAAGGAGACCACAATTGGGGAGGAAATAAGGAAGGGAGCGGAGAAGCATCTGACTAGAATCATCAGCCACGGGAACGAAGAGGTGATCAAGCAGCTCTTGTAGGCACTCATTATATATAAACGGACTAGAAGTACAGTCACCATTAATAAAAGTGTGCACGATATTAGCGGCTAAAGTCTACGTAATTGGACTATCTGCCGCTACGAACGCTGCTAGATGCAAGGACAGGGAGACATTTGAGAAAATAAACAGTACTATTATCTTTTTAACTGTAGTTGAACACTCTGCCGCAAGAGGCCACCAGCATCGAGCACTCGCAAAGCTCTCGTAAACGATATCATTCTAGTACGTTTCAAACTCAGTGTGAACATTAAATTTTAACTAATCATGGGATTGAACTAATGTACGCGTATTTAAAGGTTAAAATTGCTAGAGAGGCCTTACAGACTTAGCTGTAACAAATAAACAAATAAAAAATAATCTTTTTTAAGAGTAACTGCGCCTCGAACGAAGAACCTTGGACTCTGTGGTACGCCAGACTGACCGGTGCTACCGGTTCAGCTGTTTCGCTGACGTGCTAAAAGCGAATTTCAAATTACACAGAAAATACGAAAATGAACCCTGACCGCCGTCAAACAATGTCTTCATTTCAACGGATTTTGAATCAAAGTGTCTGTAATTTGCGCAGTTTTTTAACGCTGATTACGGCGGTGAAATGAAATTATCAAAAACATTTAAGGCAAAAAAATATGAATTTAAAAACATTTTTAGTGGTCGCATTTTGAAATTTTTGAACTAGTTTTTCTGATTGATAAAGCTGTTATCATAATCGATTTTTGTGCCTAGTGTGAAACAAATCGGATCAAAATTGCAAACGTGAGCGTGTAAACAAAACGAAAAAACACACACACACACACACACACACACACACACACACACACACACACATCTGTCTGTGTCTTACCATGATGGCCACTTCAATAGCTCGTTTTTTCAATGAAAATTTTCTAAATATTCAGCAAAACTTTTATATCAAAATCGTTGAATTTACAAGATACCAATAGTTGAAAGATAAATGATTATCTGTAGGTTTATCCTACATATAGGCTTGTAAAGACAAGTTTACAATATCACAAAAATTTTCTCTGAAACTTGTACAATATTATTTGTACCGTTACATTTCTCATTTCATCTTCAAAGTTGCACACGTCATCCAGTTTCGTTGTTTGTTTACTGTATGTTGAATAATGTATCACGTATGTCTGTAACTTCCGCTAATTAGCCACTACTACTGAATTTAACGCAAAGTTTAACTCAATATCGTAAAGACGTTTTGTAACCTTCTGACAGGCTTTTTCTCTTGACGTCCATACTTTATCCCAGTTAGACTAATGAGGACGAGGTAAAGGAAAAACAACTGGAATAGTGACTGCGGCTAGAACCCTTAAGGTGTGCAGTTTAGAGACGCAGCAGACTCACCGGTGCTTTAGCCACATCGATCACCGAGTCCTCGCATTCAAAGAATACGCTTGAATCGCATTGGCGCGATTGGCGGGAAGTTCATTTTAATAACGTTTGTCGTTTTGGCGAAGGAACCAAACCACGAATAAATATTTCAGGCAGCGTATGATGTAATTTAACAAATAGCATTAGTGCGAAATGTTCGATTTCTTTTTGAATCGCCCTACGTAACCTGTA
The DNA here is from genome assembly GCA_022606455.1 of Callitettix versicolor. Classification (NCBI taxonomy): domain Eukaryota; kingdom Metazoa; phylum Arthropoda; class Insecta; order Hemiptera; family Cercopidae; genus Callitettix; species Callitettix versicolor. The sequence goes on along the minus strand of CM040184.1, from coordinate 23,525,360 downwards.
TAGGCCTAACATGAATGAGGAAGCGTGCTGTCTACTTCATGATGCGGTTGTACCGGCTAATAGAAAGTGATTGCAACTGCCAACAAGTCCCGTTGCTGTGCTTTATGGAGCTTTCTAACAATTTGCCACTCAATGCATTCAAATCTTGCTTGTATGTTAATTGGCTAAGAATTTCTTGTCGCTTCACGATTTCCGGCATTTGCTCTCTCAGTTTGACTTCTTCGGCGCTACGACTCAGACAGAGTCAGGACCTCTTGTGACCTCCGCTCTCTCGAAGTTTATAAAACAGCCGCATATTCCCTTTTTATGGTTTTTATCAGCTGTTTATTTAACAATATTTTACGGAAATAAACTGCGTAAAAAACATTAAGAAATTTCTAACGGTTCGAGTGTTAGGCCTACTGACAAAAACCGAAGAATATACTGAATTTCTCAAAATCGATTTGTCAGATTTTGGTTAAGTTTTAGTAAACGTAAAGTACTGATAATTCAAATCAGTGTACCAAAATTTAAAAATAAAATAAGTGTACGGTACCAAAGTAAATTGAAGAACCAAAACCAACGGCATTCTGGGTATATTTTTCTTTTCCTGATTTTCTGCCGAAACATAAATTTCATTGTTTCAAATTTACACACACACACACACACGACAAACATTAGCAAGTCTGATGTAATAATTTTTAATTTTCTCCTATTATTGCAGATTCGGATTTTTTTATAAAGCCCCATAGCGACCAGTACATTTTATTTGAGTAGGCTAATACGGACTACATTTTTAAATTGAAACCGTTAAAGCCGATTTGATTTTACAGTTTTTCATAAAGAGGCCACACACATTTTTGAAGTGTCTACTTCTTTACACGGGATATGGGTGTGTGTTTTGCACGGGGGAAAAGTTCCGTTTGCCATCATGCTCGACCGTCACGTCACGGAACGCTCTAACACATCCATACGCGCACTAGTAATCGCGGGATTTTTTTAAGTGATTAATAAAATGTATTTTTGAAGTGAAAACTTGTATGTTGTAGTATTATATTACTTACCCAGCCCAACTTATTTATTTAGTTTTGTGACAAGTGTTAACTGTATAACAGAGACTTTTTTACGTTTACTATATATTGGTACGTGTGAATAATAAATATTTAAATTTCCAAAATACTACTTAGCCAGTCCAATGTAATTATTTAGTATTCAGTTTTGTGTCGTGTTAACTGTATAACAGTGACGTTTCTTCGTTTATTATATATTGGTAGGTGTGAATAATAAATATTTAGATTATTTTAATCACCATTATACTACTTACCTAGTCTGACTTAATTATTTAGTATTCAGTTTTGTGATATGTGTTAACTGTACAACAGTGACGTTTTAATAATATTTTATACTTCTTAATATAATATAAATTTGAAAGTTTGTTGTTTTTGTGCATTATTCAATCACGTATTAACTATTTTTAAATTTAAAAAATACTTCTGTGATATAAACAAACTAGACCTGCATAGCAAATTTCATCAAAATTGGTCAATTATTTCAATCCACAGCGATGTACACAGACACAAATATCAAGTAAAAAGTTTACTTTTTCGGGTTTATAAGACCTGATAAACCATTCAATATAGTAAGATAAATTGTTTTCATAGTCATGATAGCTTTTTATGTGTCGTATAATGAGCACGTAAATTTATGTTTGTTTGATTGATTGCTGTGTTTGTTGATTACACTTATCCAACGTAAGGCGGAAGACTGAGAATAGAACTTAAATAGAACAAGCTTTCCTCACCAGTGCGTTGCATGAGGCTAAAACGACAGATTTGCCTTGGCTAAGTAGGGGAGGCGACATTAACAGCATAGTGCGAACAGTGACGTCACAGGCGTGCACTTCACACTTGTAGGCCTAACCACTGAATGGATGTTCCAAGTGTGAAAGTGAAATTGTTATAACCTAAATGTAGAACGCAATTTGCAATGTATTCGGGTGCACAAATACTCGCACACTCGCGATAAGGCGTCACTTTTTAATCCGATACGTACAGACTACCGTCGGTGTTGTGTTCTTTAAAATAAAATAAGAAAAATTAGAATCTTACGTCAACAACACCGAGTGTGTGTCAAGTAAATCACGAACATGAAATTCGCCGTTTCCGGAGATTAAAAAGGCTCTTTTCCCCTGTTTTTTTTTTCAAGACAGGCGTGCACCAATTTCTGGGAGATAATGCGTAAGAAAGCAACGGTTTTTTTATTAAAAATGACGGACAAAGTGTACATTTTTTTGCAAGACATGCGTACACCAATTTCTGGAAGATAATGCGTAAGAAAGCAACGGTTTTTTTATTAAAAATGACGGACAAAGTGTACATTTTTTTGCAAGACTGGCGTACACCAATTTCTGGGAGATAATGCGTGAGAAAGCAACGGTATTTTTATAAAAAAATGACGGACAAAGTGTAAATTTTTTTTGCAAGACAGGCGTACACCAATTTCTGGAAGATAATGCGTGAGAAAAAAAACGGGTTTTTTATTAAAAATGACGGACAAAGTGTACATTTTTTTACAAGACAGGCGTACACCAATTTCTGGAAGATAATGCGTGAGAAAGCAACGGTTTTTTTATTAAAAATGACGGACAAAGTGTACATTTTTTTGCAAGACAGGCGTACACCAATTTCTGGGAGATAATGAGTGAGAAAGCAATGGTATTTTTATTAAAAAATGACGGACAAAGTGTACATTTTTTTTGCAAGACAGGCATACACCAATTTCTGGGAGATAATGCGTGAGAAAGCAACGGTTTTTTTATTAAAAATGACGGACAAAGTGTACATTTTTTTGCAAGACAGGCGTACACCAATTTCTGGGAGATAATGCGTGAGAAAGCAACGGTTTTTTTATTAAAAATGACGGACAAAGTGTACATTTTTTTGCAAGACAGGCGTACACCAATTTCTGGGAGATAATGCGTAAGAAAGCAACGGTATTTTTATTAAAAAATGACGGACAAAGTGTAAATTTTTTTTGCAAGACAGGCGTACACCAATTTCTGGAAGATAATGCGTGAGAAAAAAAACGGGTTTTTTATTAAAAATGACGGACAAAGTGTACATTTTTTTACAAGACAGGCGTACACCAATTTCTGGAAGATAATGCGTGAGAAAGCAACGGTTTTTTTATTAAAAATGACGGACAAAGTGTACATTTTTTTGCAAGACAGGCGTACACCAATTTCTGGGAGATAATGAGTGAGAAAGCAATGGTATTTTTATTAAAAAATGACGGACAAAGTGTACATTTTTTTTTGCAAGACAGGCATACACCAATTTTTGGGAGATAATGCGTGAGAAAGCAACGGTTTTTTTATTAAAAATGACGGACAAAGTGTACATTTTTTTGCAAGACAGGCGTACACCAATTTCTGGGAGATAATGCGTGAGAAAGCAACGGTATTTTTATTAAAAAATGACGGACAAAGTGTACATTTTTTTTGCAAGACAGGCGTACACCAATTTCTGGGCAATAATGCGTGAGAAAGCAAAGGTTTTTCTTATTAAAAAATGACGGACAAAGTGTCTCAATAAATTTAAGAAACGGTATGTAATCTGTTTTTGTCTGTTTTTGGTGAAAAACTATCGTGCGATGTTAATGTTTTTGCTCCATACGTAGAGAAGTTTAAAGAAACAATAGTTTAAGTTTAGGTCAAGTTTACAATGCGGACGAAAGCGGTTTATTTTGGCGGATACTGCTACAAAAGCTTTCGTTCATGTGTATTACATACTGTAATGTATATAGGGAAGTTTAATGTTTTTTTATGTTTTTTCAGTAATTATTTTATTATATTTTTTTATTAATTTTTTTTTGTGCTTAACGTCCGATTATTGTGCACACTTGGGCTAATGCAGACGATGGGGTGATTTATAGCGTATGACAATGCCAATCCCTGGCCGGGAATCGAACCCGGGTCCTCGGGGTGAAAGCCCAGTACGCTATCAACTAGGCCACCGAGGCGGCTAATTTCATTTTAAACTCAGTTATTTAAAATGAAACAAGAGTGTATTGCATTTAAAATACTTTTTTCTCAATTTACATACTACTTTACTGTTATTTTTCTTCCTTTCCAATAATTCGGCAACAGCGATGTCCGATATTCGCCGAATTACCGCGAGTCTAATATAGTCTAAAAACAAACTTTATCAATTGCAGTTATTTTCTCAAATAATTATGACGCAGAAATTAGTGGAAAAAACGAAGACAAAGCTTAATTTCTCAGTATCGGTTCATCATTTATGCAGATAAGTATGTAATGTTTAACGAATTTGATCAAATGTTACTCAAATATAGTCACAAGTACATAAACAAAACGAGTGGGTTAATATCAAAATAATTTGATGCGGGAGCAATCGATAAGCGGAAAATTAGCTCTTTCAAAACCACTTCATCAGATTTTGGTCATAATTGAAGCTACGGCTATCGGACCCGTGTAGAAAAAGGATTGAGAGCGTTTTTGAAAAATAAAAACTATTGAAAGGTCAATTTGAATTTAATAATGCCAAATTTAATTAATATCAATTAATTTATTCATGAGACAGTCAATTGAAAATGAATTTAAAATATAATGATTTTTTTAATGATCACAATTTAACGCTGGTTGAGAAAGGAAAATATCGACAATTTATTAGCTGCACTCTATTTTAACTCGACTGTTCGGCATTCGGTTTTGTTTGTTAGGCATTTTTGGCCAAACGCATTGGCTGTTTTGAAATTTGATACGAATGTGCCGTGTATAAAGTCCGAACTACGTGTGTGTAAGATTTTTCCATTCGCTTCCGTTTCAAGATGGCGGCATCTGATTTAACGATTACGGGTGTAGTTGCTGACTGTTTCCTGTGATACTGGCTGAACGGCTTTTCCTATCATAATTTTCACTGCTTCGTAGAGAAAGAGCACCAATTAAAAGGTGATCAATTACCGGTTAAATTGACGGAAAAGGTTACCAGCACTACAGAGGGCTGTCGTATAGTGATGCCTAAGCAATTTATTAAGGATTTATTTTGAGGTCTACTGTCCTTTGAACTACTTGTGTTAGAGAGTTCAAGAAGAGTCATCAAAAATAAAAGGAAAAGTTACTTCATACTTCGTGCAGGTGCAATGCATTATCACACTTCTGATAAAGGTAGAGTAGATAACAGGAAAGAGTTTTTGCAAGTACAAACATTAATTCTCTGTGACCTACGCCACCAAAATACGTTATATATTAACAGTCAGAATGGAGTATTCAATTACCATTCTACGCTCTCTTATAAAAAGTAACTTTAATCCGAGGGAAAGTTCAAGGGAAAAACGATTCCCGAATTTGGCCTTGAGAAGCTCTTTACCGAAGCGTCAAGTTGCAGCCATTAATTTCAAGTGCCGGCTTGCACTAATTTAGGCAATCAACACTTAATGCACTTATAATTGATCAATTTTGAGTTGGACTGTTCCGATTGTAGTTTTTACAGCTTCATTCATTAAACAAGCTGAAAAGCAAGCCAGCTGGCACAGAGAGTTTTTAAATTTAAGACTCCCAAGAGCATTGCTATCAACGCACGTTGGAGGATTGCAAGTAAATAACAAATTTGTAAAAAAACAGTTTAATAGATTTTATATACATCACAGATGATATTTTTATAATGTGTCTGTGTTTTTTTTACATATAGGTCAAGGGCTATGAAGACCTGTAAACGAAAAGATCAACCTAAACTTTAAGATCGATTTTTCAAGATCACTTAATTTTGTTTAGGGGCCTACTATTTAAATTTTGTTTATACTTTGATAAGTAGTGGAGACTTATAAGTATGTCTCCAATTCAATCATTTTACAGTAAACTATAAACGGGAATCAATGTTAGGAAAATTTGACCAACTATAGTCTCATGGCCGACCGTTAAGGTTGGTGAGGTTGGAAACGACTAAAAGCAGCATTTGATTGTCGGGTGTGCGTCTAAACAGTCTTGGGCCTTAACCTGCACTTCAAGACATCTTCGTTTAACTGCAAAGGTCTTTCGATCCACTTTAATTATAACAATCGCGCCACACAGCTATTTTGCTGGAATGATGGAGGCAAATTTCCAAAAGTTACAACACTGCAATAACTTTTTTATATAGCCTACTTTTTTGAAAATTTTATTTCACCCTCAAAATTAGCTTTACAATATGTATAATATATAAATAAGTTATTTTAAATTATTGAAATTACGAAATGAATCTAGATACATTTTTGTATTTGTTCATTGAAAATTGATATTTAGAATGCTATTTTTTTGCAAATTTTAACACTGGTGAAATAATGGTAAAATCTAAACGTTATGCATTTTTCAAGATTTGGAATTATAGAAATTTTGCATAGCTGATTCATAAAAAAGTAAACCAGATTATCTTTTCATTACTGAGTATCATTTTGCATTTTTATTGTAATTTAACGTATCATCTAGCGAGTGAGGGTGGTCTAGGGTTATGGAACATCCCATTGTATAGACGGTGAGAGATATTTTAACAAAATAAAGAGTTTTATGTTTTCTGAGCGAAAGGTGTGTTTTGTTTGAATTTGTTTGAAATTAAAACGTTAATGTAATAAGAAATTTTCGTTATTTTGGATTGACAAGAAAGATATAAGACATCCTAAATATTTTTTGCTTCACTACCACAATAAGGTAATATGACGATGTCATACAAAATGTTTTTTAGCATGGAAATGAACAAATCATAGTAAATATTCAGGGAAAGTATTACAAGTCAAGTTTTTAATAATAATTTTATCGCCGCTTACTTATGTAATTCAAAAAAGGAAATGCATAACTTAATAGTATCATGAAGTTATGACCTTACTGTCTCTATTCGAAAAATTAACCTTTCTTTTAAACATTTTTAATAAGTTAAGAAAATATTTTTTTGACACGACCGCGTACAACCGTTTGTGAAACTCTGATAATGACCGATCTTATCTTTAATGTCAAGATCTTTTAAAGATCTTTAAAATGAAGATTGGCAGCCGTTTAGAAACCCTTATCATGAAGGCTTATTTACAAAAGTTAAATCCGGTAATAGTGTATAAGCAACTAATTTTTTAAATCATAATTTCCGACTCATCAGTTCCGGACTATTTTCACACTCTGTAAACGAAGTATCAGAGCCAGAAGAGGTGCCAAGTATGAGAGGTGCCAATGGCAAGCAGCTCAGACACAAGCCTCGCCTGTAGTCGCGACAATCACGTTTTGTTTGCGTCATCTTTAGCACTGTTCTTACACTAATGTAACAAGGCATTGCCGTGGTACAAATAGCCTAGCCTATTAGGGAATTTCCATTGGAAAATGAGTTATTGTGCAGCCAGCCATCATTAAGATCAAGATTTAGGACTACTAGATCAAAGAGGCCGTTATAATGTTTGTATAATTTTTTTCGAAATCATGGTACAATTTTAATCAAACTTGATGCAAGGATGGACCTCGTTAACAGCTTGGACCGTTAATATCAGTAAAATCGGTTCATTCGTTTTAAAATACCAGCTATCCGAAATCCATTCATCCGTTTTAAAATGCCGGCCATTCCAAATTCGTTCATTCGTTTTAAAATACCGACTATCCCAAATCCGTTCATTCGTTTTAAAATTCCAGTCATCCGAAATCCATTCATCCGTTTTAAAATACCGGCCATTCCAAATCCGTTCATTCGTTTTAAAATGCCGGCCATTCCAAATCCGTTCATTCGTTTTAAAATGCCGGCCATTCCAAATCCGTTCATTTGTTTTAAAATTCCAGCCATCCGAAATCCATTCTTCCGTTTTACTCGTAAAATGCCGACCATTCCAAATTCGTTCATTCGTTTTAAAATACCGACTATCCCAAATCCGTTCATTCGTTTTAAAATTCCAGTCATCCGAAATCCATTCATCCGTTTTAAAATACCGGCCATTCCAAATCCGTTCATTCGTTTTAAAATGCCGGCCATTCCAAATCCGTTCATTCGTTTTAAAATGCCGGCCATTCCAAATCCGTTCATTCGTTTTAAAATTCCAGCCATGCCAAATTCATTCATCAGTTTTAAAATTCCAGCCATCCCAAATCCATTCATCCGTTTTAAAATGCCGACCATCCCAAATCCATTCATTCGTTTTAAAATACCGACCATCCCAAACCCATTTATCCGTTTTAAAATCCCTACCATTCCAAATCCATTCATCCGTTTTAAAATACCGGCCATTCCAAATCCGTTCATTCGTTTTAAAATGCCGGCCATTCCAAATCCGTTCATTCGTTTTAAAATTCCAGCCATCCGAAATCCATTCTTCCGTTTTACTCGTAAAATGCCGACCATTCCAAATTCGTTCATTCGTTTTAAAATACCGACTATCCCAAATCCGTTCATTCGTTTTAAAATTCCAGTCATCCGAAATCCATTCATCCGTTTTAAAATGCCGGCCATTACAAATCCGTTCATTCGTTTTAAAATTCCAGCCATGCCAAATTCATTCATCCGTTTTAAAATGCCGACCATCCCAAATCCATTCATTTGTTTTAAAATGCCGACCATCCCAAACCCATTTATCCGTTTTAAAATCCCTACCATTCCAAATCCATTCATCCGTTTTAAAATGCCGGCCATTCCAAATCCGTTTATCCGTTTTAAAATCCCTACCATTCCAAATCCATTCATCCGTTTTAAAATGCCGGCCATTCCAAATCCGTTTATCCGTTTTAAAATCCCTACCATTCCAAATCCATTCATCCGTTTTAAAATGCCGGCCATTCCAAATCCGTTTATCCGTTTTAAAATCCCTACCGTTCCAAATCCATTCATCCGTTTTAAAATGCCGGCCATTCCAAATCCGTTTATCCGTTTTAAAATCCCTACCATTCCCAATCCATTCATCCGTTTTAAAATGCCGGCCATTCCAAATCCGTTTATCCGTTTTAAAATCCCTACCATTCCCAATCCATTCATCCGTTTTAAAATGCCGGCCAATCCAAATCCGTTCATCCGTTTTAAAATACTAGCCATCCCAAATTCTTAAAAAATCATAAAGTTTTAATCGTATATTTTTTGTAATATCTGATTTCACCGTCCTAGTCTACAATAAAATCTACACTTATTAGCATCTCAATTTTTTAAATTGCATTGAATTAATATGACCGCGGTCAGATTTCGTTTTCGTTTTTTCAGTGATATTTAAAAATTTAAAGTTCTAATTTATTCAGATTTGAAAGTAATCTTATGATGGTGAATTCATATGTACATAAAAAATAATTGTGATATGTTTATTGTTTGGAAAGTCGCACGGCAACAAGACAACGTCTTGCAACTTCTGCAATACTCGTAATGCTCAGTGATATTCTTACCCTTAAAAATTCATCTTAAATTCATTCAAGATCGGAATTCAACAGAATTGAAACCTAATAGTTGTTAACCGATCACTTTGCTTACGTTTTACTAAGTTTTGTGAATACAGTTCTATTTAGTTTGCTTTCCGAGAAGTACCTCCATTATATGTTGCGGAACCTAGGACAGCGCTCTCATTACCTTGTGTAGTGCGCATTGCAAAAAGTACAGACCCTTCATTAGTAATGTACAGATTACGGCACAGTGTACCTGTTGGATTTGACAATAGTCTGGCGGTCTGGGTTCTAATTATCGGCAGGCTGCAGTACCCGGGACTGTGTGGGAACTTTCCCATTAGCTGTTCCCTGGTCTTACACTGGAACTGCGACTTGAGTAACATTTAAATAACTTTATTATTGTGCACTTGCCTGGTAAAACCAATTATCTATCCAGGGTACTTCAGGAAGAGTCTGCCGTATTTCACAGTTGTATTTGTTACATAAAAAAACAGTTCAAAATATTTTGCAGTTTATTCTTAATTAATTCTCAACAGCACTAGGCTTTCACTCCGAGGACCCGGGTTCAATTCCCGGCCAGGGCTTGGCATTTTCATACGCTATAAATCATCCCATCGTCTGCATTAGCCCAAGTGTGCACAATAGTCGGACGTTAAAAAAAAAAAAAAAAAAATTCTCAACAGCGCTCGTAACTATTTCCGCCAAAATATAAATGGCACTGCTTTATTGGAAATTTTAAGCTCTTTCTTCATGAAACGGTCAAAATTATGATAGGTTTTTGACTGTTAACGCCGAATCAGAAACCGCTATGTTCAAACGAGACTGAATGGGAAAAAATCTTACACATACGTCTTTTGGGCTTTGTGCAGAGTACTTTCGTACCAATTTCAAAACAATCAGTCAATGCGTTTGTTTGAAACTTCGTTCACCCGTCATTTTAAATCAAATGCCGCCATCTAGAAACTGGAGTAAATAGGAAAAAATCTAACGCGTTCGTCTATTGGGTTTTATACAAGTACCAAATTTGAAAACAATCGGTCAATACGTTTGGCCAAAACTGTATAACAAACAAACACAACCAAATGCCGAACGGTCGAGTTAAAACGGTCGCTTCGCTCGGTCAATTAACCCTAGTAATTTCAATAGGGCTTAATTCACCCTTTGATGTAAAAATCATGTTCGAAAACTCAAAGAATCGTAGCTGGTTAACGAACAACTTTGGAACTTTTTTTGTTATTTTAAGGCGAAAATCACATTGAGGCTATTATCGCCTCCCTAAATGTAAGTCGTAAGTGTAGTGTTGTAAGTGTAAGTGTGTGTTAGACTCGGATACCGCGAGAGACGTCTAAATCCTCTTAATACGTATAGCTAGTCTGCACCCCCGCGGGGTGGAACTATATGAACTTTTAAATTATTTTTATGGGAATATATCTGTTAAATATTGCATATTACTTCTGAAACACCCTGTTTACGTACGGAACCTAACCTTCAATTAATTATCAATTGTCAATACTTATTAATTAGCAATTGTAACTGTAGCGTGGAATGTAATTTGTCACTATGACGTCACGGAATAAAGTTAAAAAACCGTCTCCCCTCAAAAAATCTGTGTAATAATAGTAAACACCTGATATTGAACACTTGGAACGTGCTGCATTCTGTGAATATTTTAATGAACTCTATCATTTAATGAACGTATGTTTTTAAAAAAACACCTGATCAAATAAAACCATCTGCATAAGAGTAACTTTGGTACTTTGAAAGCAAATGAAGCGAAAACTTATAATTAAAAAAATCGATCGGTTGGACTTATTTTAAAAAAATTCATACAGAATACTCTCAAATGTAAAAGTTATTATTCTTTCACTTTGAAAATGATGTCTTTTTTACGCTATGTTGCGAATATTTTGATGTTAATTAAAATTCGTTTTTTTGTAATTTCTTTTCTTGTAGTTGATTTTTACGTAATTTTGTTCAGAACTGAATTTTCTACACGTTTTATTTAAAAATATTATTTGTTTATTGGGAAAATAACAGAGTTATTGTAGGCCAAATGTAAAAAGTGTGTCGTTTTAGCTCTTATTTTTGCGTTTTTCACCAGTTTCCTCAAAAATTGCTTGGATTACAGCTCTGGGACTAGTTTTATTCAATTTTTCAGGTCAGAAACCATTAGAAACCATCTTAATTTACGTTGCTATAATTTTAGTATAGCTTAATTTTTTTCCAGCAATCACGCGATATTTTTCGTCAGCTGTTAGGAAGCGATTAGGACGCATGTTTCTATAAACTTTTTTCATCATTTTCACTAGTAGAACTCGCCCTGCAATTCTTTCCATTTCTTCCTGAGGTTCATATATATATGAACCTATATATGTGGTATTCATGAATATATATATATATATATACACACATTCATAATTGGGCGTTTGTAAATTTATTTGTGTTTACAAAATAAAGAAGCTTAAAATAAAAGGGCAGCGTATCAAGTTAAGCATGTACGAAAAGCGCATATTGCTGGTTAAAAAAACCGTATTTTGGCTTCAAGAAATTTAATAAAGCGACAGATTGGTGGGGAGGTTGGTATGTAGGTAGGCGAACGCGCCCAAATAAACGACAGGTTATATCAAAGGCAACTTAATAACGACTAAAAATAGACATAAAGTTGACGCTTTAAAACTTGTACAATGGCAGCATCTTGATTTATTTATAGCTTCAACATTCTTAGTGAATTTTTCATCGTCGTTTAAATAATTTTTTAATTGCATCTGCAAACTTTATTTTGTAGTGTTTGATTTTTGATGCTTTAAGGTATATCTTTTTTAAATGAAATGTCTTACTCTTTAACATGTATCTTGTTTCAGGGCTGGTTGTGATGCTAGTGCACCGATTTATATTGGTAGTTATAGTAAAAGATTAGTTGTTTTGTATTAATTCATAACGATCAGCTGATTTCATTTAACAGCTGATAGGCTATAGGTTTTATGTTATGTTGTTAAAAACTAGCTATGTTATAGTCAAAAATCAGTGGTTTTATATTAATTCGTAACGATCAACTGATTTCATTGAACAGCTGATAGGCTATTATAAGTTTTAGGTTATGTTGTTAAAAACTAGCTATGTTATAGTCAAAGATCAGTGGTTTTATACTAATTCGTAACGATCAACTGATTTCATTGAACAGCTGATAGGTTTTAATGTTTTATGTTATGTCGTTAAAAACTAGCCGTGTTAATTTCTCGTTTTTCGAACAAATTATCGTAACTATAATTAAAAAGGAGAAGAAAACATGATACATGGTTTTTATTTTTGGTTCAATAACAAAAATTAGTTTTCCATAAGTTTACCATAGAAATTATTTATTTTTAAATTTGGCAGTCAGTGAATACTATGCTTAATACTATTGTGTATTTATTTTAACGTTAAAACTATTACGAACTCACTTTTACAGGCAATATGTAGGCCAGACACCTTACCTGAAAAAATAAAATTATAAATTAAAAAAATATTAAAATACAAAATAGTTTCAAGAAGTAACTATGATACAAGAATTTAATGGTATAATAATCCATCATTAAGAAAGTTATTAGAAGGTTTTATATGAAAATGCATATTTGTAAACAAATGTTAATTGTCAAAAAAATTGACGGTAAAGTCAAAAAAACTACTCTTACTTATAAGAGTACTTAAAAACAAAAAAACCCTTACCGCTGTCGAGTATGTGTTGGTTTTTAACTTCTCACTAACTCCGCCATAGCTGGTCCTTTCTGGTTGAGAAAGGAGGAGGGTAAATTGGTGGTCTTTTACTCTTGGTAGGTGTACTGAATGTACCTACTTAGGTGCAACTTTTAAATAACAAGAAAGTCCAGTTGGTTGTTTTATCCACTTACAGAACCAGCAAATCCAAACCCCCCAAAAGCGAATACCCAGCGCCTCTCGACTAAGGTATGGTAACCTTTACAGAAGAGTTCCTGGTAGGGTGTTGCCTGGATTTGGATTTGGAATGTCTTATCCTTGTTATAACGACGTTTTCACTACAAGAACGAACAAAGTAATACGTATTAAGTAATACCTATTAAAATGTGATAACGCGCATGAGCAGTAAGTCTGTGTAGTAAAGGATAGCGCGCGTGAACAGTAAGTCTGTGTAGTAAAGGATAGCGCGCGTGAACAGTAAGTCTGTGTAGTAAAGGATAGCGCGCGTGAGCAGTAAGTCTGTGTAGTAGCGATAGCGCGCGTGAGCAGTAAGTCTGTGTAGTAAATGATAGCGCGCGTGAGCAGTAAGTCTGTGTAGTAAAGGATAGCGCGCGTGAGCAGTAAGTCTGTGTAGTAAAGGATAGCGCGCGTGAGAAGTAAGTCTGTGTAGTAAAGGATAGCGCGCGTGAGCAGTAAGTCTGTGTAGTAAATGATAGCGCGCGTGAGCAGTAAGTCTGTGTAGTAAATGATAGCGCGCGTGAGCAGTAAGTAAGTCTGTAGTAAAGGATAGCGCGCGTGAGCAGTAAGTCTGTGTAGTAAAGGATAGCGCGCGTGAGCAGTAAGTCGTGAGCAGTAAGTCTGTGTAGTAAGGATAGCGCGCGTGAGCAGTAAGTCTGTGTAGTAAAGGATAGCGCGCGTGAGCAGTAAGTCTGTGTAGTAAAGGATAGCGCGCGTGAGCAGTAAGTCTGTGTAGTAAAGGATAGCGCGCGTGAGCAGTAAGTCTGTGTAGTAAAGGATAGCGCGCGTGAGCAGTAAGTCTGTGTAGTAAAGGATAGCGCGCGTGAGCAGTAAGTCTGTGTAGTAAATGATAGCGCGCGTGAGCAGTAAGTCTGTGTAGTAAAGGATAGCGCGCGTGAGCAGTAAGTCTGTGTAGTAAAGGATAGCGCGCGTGAGCAGTAAGTCTGTGTAGTAAAGGATAGCGCGCGTGAGCAGTAAGTCTGTGTAGTAAAGGATAGCGCGCGTGAGCAGTAAATCGGTGTAGGAAATCTCGTATGTTTCATGCAATGTAAACAGCAATGACGTCACAAAAACAGCCTAAAATCGTAAGCAATCTTTATAAATAATATGTGTTAATTGAATAGTAAAGTGTGTAATAAAAAAGATATTTAAAAACCATTATTTTAAAAAAAACAACATTTACTACACAAATACCGTTCATTACACCGCATACTAATCTGTATTCAACCATTTTAATTATTTTCACTAAATTTTCATTCATCGTTTCGTTATCTTAGTTTAGTAACATTGTTTATAGCGTAGCAACGTTGATTTGCATTTATAAATATAGTTACCTGGCTTGATTTTGTATCTGTTATCAATTCTTGTAGATATTGCTACTTTTGACGCAAGATAGACATTAAATTTTAAGGTTATGCCTACATTTTTGATGCGAGTTCTCAGCATTGCACTACGGATAACATGTGGATTGTTTAGCTGTCTGTGAAGTTGATATAGTCGTTCTTCATCAGTTTAATTTAGGATGCAAATTATCCAACTAATTTTGAAATTGTTGATGAAGATAAAGCTGTCGTAAGTTACAATGAGGACATTCCTCCGTGTGATTGCTGTCTTGTACTTCTACTTAAAAGTATTTTTATACTAAACCTTCAAAAAATAAGATAGGGTAGGAAGGTTAATGAAACCAAACAGCAGAGTAAACAAAACTCCATCTGGACTTTGATGGAGTTATCTGCCTTGAAGCGCTGTCTGTCGGAAAAATCTCAAATTAGTTTATGACACAGCAATTTTAACCGATTAGCATTCTTCTGTGTTATTCTAGAAACCTTCTAAACATTATCAGACCAGACCGTGGCACTGACGGATTAATGCAAACGGGGTGGGGACGGTCGGTTGGATGATTCGGGCTGCCTAGGGATGACAATTTTTGAAATAATACCTTCAAAAACTAGCACTATTAAGTTGTTTTGAGACTTAAAACGCATATAAAATAAGTGTAAAAATTTACTTTATTTTAGGCAACAAAAATCATTTGATTGTTTTTTAGATTCCTAATTTTTAAAACTTTTGCAAATCTGGCTCCATTTACATAACTTCCCATCTTCTCAATATACCTATCTATAATTTTTTATATGTAACTTCAGTTACTCCGGTTGTGCACCTTTAACGTTAACGCTGATCCCTCCCTTTAGCCTAAGCAAGTTCAGTTAAGCGTCACAACCAAGTTTTGATCAATTTTTAGAGTCGATAAAGATCTTTCTTCAGTTGCAGTTAATGCAGGAAGAGAAGAGAGAACCAACATAAAATATCTAACTGATTAACCCTGTTCTCACCCTCAGTACAAGCATTTCAAAGTGCACAAACGTACATATGTACATACGGACAAAACTTCAATGTACATACAAAGTTGAGATCGGGATAATGTGACGGGTTTCGGAACCCTCAGAGGCCTTTGATTCTTTTCCTTGAAGCTGAGATACTTTCACTTTAAGGAAGCCAAATAGGATCTTTTACATTTTTAATTTTATTTCTTTTGTCTTTCCCCCCTTTAATCTGTCCTGGATTGTGGGGGGATTAAATGGTGATTATCCGCCTCGGTGGCCTAGTTGATAGCGTACTGGGTTTTTACCCCGAGGACCCGGGTTCGATTCCCGGCTAGGGCTTGGCATTTTCATAAGCTATAAATCATCCCATCGTCTGCATTAGCCCAAGTGTGCACAATAGTCGGACGTTAAACACAAAAAAAAAAAATAATAATAAAATAAATAAATGGTGATTTTGGAGTTCGTTCAACAATGTGTAGGCTTGTCAGGCCAATTCTTTCTGGGCTGGATTGTTGCCGCCTCGGTGGCCTAGTTGATAGCGTACTGGGCTTTCAACCCGAAGACCCGGGTTCGATTCCCGGCCAGGCCTTGGCAATACGCTATAAATCACCCCAGTCTATTAAACGTTTGTTTGAGTGCACATAAAGTTGTTATTAAACGTTTGTTGAGTCCGATCTTGAAAAATATTCCTACTCAGCTTTTGAGTGCAACAGAAAAAGCTTTTGTCAGGTAGAAAAAGTGAATAGCTATTCAAGCATAAAAAACCAAATGAAGCTCACAAAACAAGTCTCTAGAGATTTTCAAAAACATTCATTATTTTTAACAAGATATCGGCGGGTAAATTTGTTTAATTTTTAAACAAGTTCTTTGTTTAGATTGGTTTTTTTCACTAATTGACGAAGCGAGCCCAACTTTTTTGTTTTTGGATAGTCACAGAGGCATCACGGACGGCACAAACATAAATTCTTCTGAAAAAATGTTACAAAGATGGAAATAGATTCGTATTATCACTGCCTTCTAGGTCTGCTTTGTGGATGTGTAGTCGGACAGTCCATCCGGTTTGTCTTGCCTGGTGTAATAGTCAGAATCGTACTGTAACAGTCTCATCACGCATACTGGTCTGATCAGTTTATGTTTGATGTTTCATCGTTATTTCTCTTTTCAACTCTGACATTCGAAAATGAACGCCATTGTGACGTTGGGATGACGTTTTGTAAATATAATAAAGTACATCTATTCCTTCCCAAGCGAAGCATTGAGGCTTTGAATACAATGCGAAATGATAAATTGAAAATGCATACAGTATTTGACGGTATTTAAAATATTCGGGTCAATGTCCTCGACATTTTTATGAACGGTCGACGATGTGGCTAAGTCTCTGGTCAGTCTGCTGAGTCTCTGAAGTGCGCATCTAAAGCTAGTAGGTTGGGACTGCAGTTACTACCGTATGCTTTACCTTTTCCGTTAACTCCGAAGCCGCCTTGATGGCCTAGTCGATAGCGTACTGGGCTTTCACCCTGAGGACCCGGGTTCGATTCCCGGCCAGGGCTTGGCATTTTCATTCGCTATAAATCATCCCATCGTCTGCATTAGCCCAAGTATGCACAATAGTCGGAAGTTAAACACCAAAAAAAAGGCACATATATCAGGTAATAATAGTGTACTATTGGACTTATATATCTGTATTAGTTATTTATGTACCACTTGCGGTTGTGGATACAGCTCAAGTTTCTCTTTAAACTTTTATAACTAAATAAATTTATAGCCAGAGAGTATATAAACGACTATAAAAAAGAGAAAAGAAAGTAAATAAAACGTGTTACAATAAATAAACGCTGGATTACCAAAGATGGGTTAATGGTCTTTGCAAAGGAACTACTAGATCAACACGGAAAAATGGCGCACAAATAATACCAACAGAGCAGAACTATATGAAAGACGTGCAGGAAGATAATAGAGAAAAGTTCAAACTTAAAAACGATTAGAACAGCAAAAAAATTTATTTACAATGTAACTACGTACTAAAATCGGACTTTAAAAACCAAAAAAAAAGTTAACTCCGATTCCTTTTCTCATTAGTCTATCTGGCATTACGTTTGAACATTAAGCAGAAACAAATCTACGAGTTGTCATAAAATAGGATTTATCTGAAAACTTTTTTTCGCAATCCCTGAACATCAATAGCTGTATCTGAAGATAAAAATGTATTTAATTGTCTCCACACATTCCGATCTATGGGCTACACATTGTATTCTATGTATCTCAGCCAAGTTCAAGTAGGTCATGGAAAAATAACAAAACATATTTTCTATTTTAAAACTCACGAACAAAACAGTCTAGGATTTTATAGTCGAGTTGACGTCCATTCATTAGCTGACCATGACATAACTAACCACTGCCAACTTATTTGACGGACAGTTTTATTAACGGAAGTGCGAGCGTAGACTATGCAGGATGTGATTTGCATATTACAACCAAACTGAGGTTAGTCACGGTCTGGACCAAACAGAAACGATATTAGTTCTCGCAGCGAACACTAGATTACAGTGTCAGCGCTGGTGAAATGACAGCAGTGCTCTCTATCAACCACTTCTACAACTAAGACAACTTTAAAAAATGGACTTAAATATTGTAATTTCAATTAGTTTCAAATTTAAACTGTTCAAATTAATTTGGTTTTCGTGTTTTCAATAAAATTAAGAAATACAACAAATTTAACACTCAATAACTGGTCATGGTTACCGTGAATTCTGTTCAGATAGGCTAGTTTTGAATGAGAAAAGGCAAATCGTGTGGACAGGCGGAATATTTTTCCAAATGGCTTTCCACCAACGCACAAAGTGAACAAGTTCAGTTCAGTGTAGAGACTGTAATTTTTATTACATAGATAAACATTTTATATTAGCTATAAATACATGTGATCAACATATACCTAATGTGTAATTTGAGCACATTTATAATCATTTCATTATCAAATTTCCATTGGTATATTAGAGTACCATCGTGGTCCTAGACGCGAGACCATGAAATGAGCCAAATTCTAACCTTTAAAAGTAGGTTTCGAGGGGCTGTTTGTATGTGTTAGGATTTTAACTTCCGAAATTTTGATCCAATTTGTTTAAAACACGATCCGAAAATGAAACAGCTTGGGCAAAACTTCGTTATGTAGTAAAACCGGTTCAACACACAAAATGCGCCGTTCAAATTTTAAATGTATTTATCTTACACATTTTAAAAATCTGATCATAATTCGAATTCAATCCGCACGAAAATTTAAAACAACCTGATAATTTATGAAGATCGCTAATGTGATCATACAAGAGGGTGAGAAGAGATTTACTCAAAAATGTAAAACAAAAATAGTTATTAATTTTACAGCGGTGAGAATTCATAAGGGTGTTTCGTAATAAAATATTCGTTTGTATAATTCAATATATAAGTTTAGCAAATCCGCTTGTAACACTATACCGCGATTAGGTTACTTCTATTGTATGTTCCCCTTTAAAAAACAAATGAGGAAATAAGAGAACTCTTGAAAACACATCTAAATATGGAAAGTCCCTTTGTTGCCATGGTTACGGCTTGTACAAGTAGGTCAAAGATCTTACACACTTGGAAGCTGGAAGTTCGTTTACACTCTTACACTCACATTACGTTACAGAATATTTGTATACCGTAAACCAGTTTTATTGTACCTCAAGAGATATCGTTAGACTAATCTACTTTCACGTATGACAATAACTATTCAAACTAACTAATAAAGGAACTATGATTATAGTTATTAATCATGGTAAGACTCTAGACCTAGACATTTAAAACGTTATCAAAAACTGTATTTATATTACAGGTGTTAGCATTGTAACGTTTTCATTTTCGTATTGACAAAAAAGTGGATATTTTGGGCAAATTCGTTATCCAGAAAAATCAGTTCAGCCGTTTAAAAATGGCGACCATTCAAAATCTAAAAAAAAATATATAATTTCTTTACCTTGCTCGCCTTTAAATACAATTAGGCCTACAACATCGTTAAAATCTGCCTAAATAAGTATTTTAAATAAAACTTTAAAGTTTTTGTTTCACATGTTAAAAAAACAGATGTGTTACGACCAGAGTTAATTTCATATTTTTATTCCACAATGTGTTAACAATCGCGTATCGAAATATTTGTTTATATCATGATATTCAATGTTGTTTGAGAATTCGCCTCCATCACATCTAAGAGACAGCTCTTAGTTTTAAGTAGAAGCTCTCTATTGCAGATCTCTTTATAACGAACATCTCCCTATAACGGCAAAATGTGTTGGTCCCTTCCCATTCCTGTAGTAAAAACATATATATATATATATATATATAGTAACTTTATCTACTGAAGCCAACAAAATTTCAGGAATCTCTTTATACCAGCGAAACACGTGCGCTTATTACACTTCCTAGACTATTTCTCAGTACGCCAGTCATTCAAGTGTTAAAATCAGTGCGTAGTGCGTCAACTGAATCGAGTGACTAGTATATTTTACAAGTAGCTAATTATTTTTTTATGTTTTTACAATACAGTGTATTGGCGTTTTAACAGAAAATTTTATCGTTACAAGTAAAGGTTAGCTTTGCGTAGAGAAAGGTATGAAGCAAGTAAATGTTTGTCGACATTATGATTTAGATAGTTTTTTTTTTGTTAGATTGTTATTGAAAAATAAATGAAGGGAATAGCTTCAAGAAAATTCGAAAACCAGAATTTAGAGGAATTGATGAAGCGGTTCTGCAGTGGTTTCAGCAAAACATTGCCTTCTTCTCACAATTACAGTATTTTATTCTTACGGTAATATTAA
>CM040184.1:23449922-23499922 GCA_022606455.1 Callitettix versicolor | reverse complement strand
AAACTCGATGTAGTTTCTCAAAATGATTTCCATTTTGCTCACGTTTTGGATCAGATACGAAGATTCATAATTCAAGTCATTGTAGCAAATTTTGAATAAATTATAGTTTGAGGTTAGGGAGTGAATAAAACATTTTAAAAATGAATCCAGACAGATGTCGGGTTGTTTCGATTTACTCTTGACTATGAGAGAGTTTGTGTAACGTTTTTGAACCGTTTATTTATTTTAGAACTGTGTAAATTACTTGTGATGGTGACTGTACATTCTCAGAGTGGTTTCAGCCGCATCAAGTTTCAGAATAAATTTGTTTATTTCATGTCAGGTACGTGACGTGGATACAGTCGGTAATTTGAAATGTTAGTACTACGTTTAGGCCTTATATAGTTTATCTTCCTTATTGAATAGCACAAAATAAATATACCTATGACTGAGCACATTGCTTTTAAGATGTTCTCTCCAAAATCATTTTAAAATTATTTTAGTACAAAAATTAACCTAAATATAATCTCGTGAGCAAATAACAGTGAAAACACCATGCAAAAACTTTCTAAAAAGCTACCAACAAAAAAACCAGAAAATTGGATTCATTTTTTAATGTCAGTTCAACACATTTTGTTCATAAAAAATCAAGTATTTGTAGCAATTTTAAAATAACAGAGAATTACGTTTCGTTTTCGGTACTTACTGACTGCATTTCAGTAAAACTTGATTACATATCTTTAGAGCTGATTTTGGGAAAATTCAATACTTAGTCATTTTCGTAATTTCATTGTGACTCAAAAGCCTTAGATGGTTTAGAAGACCACACTTTAGTCTAGCGTGATTCTGTGTTAAAATTAACTGGAAAACTGAAAGCTACATTAGCAGAGATTCTAGTTGTAAGGTTAGAACTACGGCTGCAGAATCGCAATGCGCTGACCACGTGTCCCCTACCTAACAGCCGTATAGCGTGCTAGACCATTGAATATGAACGTACCAGAAAGATAACCGTTATGGGAGATTTGTGAACGCTTCCTGCTGGTGTTATATTGCTGCAGAGAGTTCAATTACAATTAAATAGATTGTCTATTTTCTCAAACGTCTTCCCCCTCGTCCTTGTAATTTGCAGAGTTCGTAGCGGCAAATAGTCCAATTACTTAGAGTTCAGCCTCTGATATCAGCCTTTTTATAATGGCTGTACTTCTAGTCCGTTTACATTCAATGGCTAGACCCTCAATGAACCTTAGTCAAAGAGGATTAAAGTGTTGATATTGGATTCAATATATGCACAAATAAACTAAAGTTGTTTGTGACAATATTGGGAAAATTCGGTTTATTAAAATATTTATGATTACTGTGTTTAGGAAAACACTGTCCTTTCTATCAATTCAAAACAAACATTTTATTATTTAAAAACAGGCAGAATTGAAGTGTTCAAACAAAATTTAGCAACATAAACTAAAACATATCTAGAAGGCAGTCGATTTACTCCCGAGCGGGGTAAAGCAGCACATAGACGCATTTTAAATTATTTTTAATGGCCGCCATTTGAAACTGTTGAAAGAATACTGATCTTTTTTAAGCTACAGTATATTTTAGATGGTGGTGTCTGGCTATACTCAAATTTGGGGCATGCTAGAATCCCAAAAAAGATCAGACCCGATTCTAATTACAGTGACTGCTCAGATGGTCAAACGGCACATTGTGTCTAGACCATTTGATGTTAAGTTGAGATTTGAGGGACGAGATCGTCTGTTGGATAACTCTGTAGACCTACTGTGGCATACAGATGTCTCCAAGACAAAGATAGATACTGTTGCTGGTGTATAATGCTTGAAATCGCTGTTGTAGAGTGTAATTATCCTGGAACAGCACGCAACAGTTGAAGTAATGGCTATCAATGACTGTGTCCAAGAGAATTTGAAACTTTCCTTAAGAAGGCTTGTAGTTATATTTACACCGACAGTGAGGCAGGAATATAACTCCTACAATTCGGTTCAAGCTGGTCTGGGAGTGCCGGGAGAACCTCAAAGCTCTATCCCTGGGTAACCGGGTTACTCTTCACTGGGTTCCGAGGCATGAGTGGTTTGAAGGTAATGAGGAGGCATATCGATTGGCTGGACTGGAATTTGCATCTGAGTTTATCGGAAATGAGCCGTCTGTAGGGATTTCTCTGTCGTTAGCCAGATCTGCTATTAATAGATGGATTAACAAACAACACCAGGTTGATAGAATAACCTTCAGAGGCATTCCAATAGCAAGAGTCTCTTAAGCAAATTTCTTTATGAGGGACTTACAGTGGCAGCAGACGTCTTAGGCAACTCAGAAAGATCATGGGGCTCATTACATGGCAGCGTGCACATGAACAGGATAGGTATGTACCACTGAGAAACCGTGTGCAGATTGTGCAGGAAAGAGGAGGAAACTGTAAGATAATTCATGATTTTGAACTATTGCTGGAAGGAGGCTAAGGGTTTTTGGTTTCTAGGACTCTAAGTATCTTCAACAGAACGAGCTAGTCAGTGGATTGTTGGAACTTACTAACCCAATCTGCTGAACTAGTACTCAAGAGGTTTAGTTGCACTATAGGTCAGTTGATCGCAGCGCCTGGGGTTGTAATTATACCTTCCTCTTTTTTGAATCTAATCAACTCTATTCCCAAACAGTGATACATTTTTTTTGATTACAAATTTACTTGCATGGCTAATCTTTACAGTCACGTGACAAGAATTTCATCAGAACCTGATAAGCAAAATTGGAGAAATTTGCCTTTTTGCTGAATAGGATTTCGGACAGATAATTTATAAGGGTTTTTGCCAAAAAAGTCTTAGAAAATATTGTTTGCAAAGATTATTCAGAGATTTGAGCAAAATACACCGTATAACGTCAAACTACGTCAAGTCGTATACTTTCATCGTGTTCTCCCAAACACACAGACATCCAATATTCGTTACAATTTTTGCATTATCACTATAATCTCTCTGCATCCTTCATAGTCTTAATGTTTCTTAAAATTTAGTGATTAATGATATTATACGCGACCATTGAGGACCTAAATGAGAAAGTATATTCAAATTATAACGAAATCGTTGAGAAAAGTCTATTTTTGGAAGTACAGTGTTAACGGCTTCTGGCCAGTGCCAAGCTGTGGTTGTACGCGAGCCAACACTTGCTGCAGGGTCACGACGTGATCTTCCCGAGTCGGGTATTTCGGGGCCGGAGAAACGTATAGGGCTCACAGGTGAATCCAATGACCCTGCCGACGTCGTTAAGTCAGGATCTTATAGGACCTTGCACAAAACAGCTGGCCGAAGACGGTACACTACAGTTTGTCTTCCAGGAGTCTGAGGAGAATGTCACATCGATGTATTCGTTTTTAGTGAATTCCTAGAGCTGCCATTATAGTAAGTTACATGACTAAGGATCATGAAATATGAGTTCATTCCTAGAACAAGTTTGAAGAGTAGATCAAATTCATTTCTTATGAATCTTCATTAACGGCCAACATTTGAGCTAAATCTATCAAACCGATTTTGAGAAATTAGGCCGATTTTGTCGAAAGCCTTAGAACTCGAAATTCAGTAACATTTTTATTTCAATGCAAATTTTAAATAATCTCGGTTACCAGCTATCTTGTTGACGTGATAGAAGCGAATTTTCAAAATTTGTCTATAATAATAACCCTTTTGAAGTTCTGACTTCACCGTCATAATCAGCATTAAAACCTGCTTACATCAGTAATTTAAACTTTCGAATTGCATTAAAAATACGAAAATGAACCGTTTTCAAATAATTTCTTAATTTCAAGTAATTTTTAAAATAAAAAAATGCTAATTTATACAGTTTTTAGTGCTCATTATGCTGATGCTCAATATAAATTTTAAGAAAATTTAAGAAAAAATACGCATTTTAAATTATTTTTAATTGCCGCCATTTTGAAACTGTTGAAAGAATACTGATATTTTTTAAGCTACAGTATATTTTAGATTGTGAGATGAAGGCAGTACGTGAAGTGGCCGGCAACGTTCGCCGCCTCAAGAGGACTAAACCTCATGAACTGCTCCACTGATGTGAAGGAAGTTATTAATGTAATAGCTATCCTACAAATGTGATTTTGTTGTAGATGTAAACCATTAGTCGATCTTGTAAAGATTGATTATGAGTATTAAATAAATAAATAAAAAGTATTACCAAAATCTGACCAAAATTTCGGAAATATATACTTAAATTTCAAGGACTTCTCGAAAAGTGATCTAGAGGTGAGGATCGGAAGGTTCCGGTATCGGGTCTTACTATAATGGCCGCTCCAATAGCTCATTTTTAAATGGAAATTCGCTAAAGAGTTTTATGCCACAAATAATACATTACATTAACAAAACATATCACGTAAAACATTATAGTGTGTTGTTATAATATTACATATGTGTGACCTTGTAATTTGTCCTTGAAATGCGGTTTTGTTAGATAATATTTCGCAAAAAACATACTTTAATGCCATTTTCATGTAAACGTAACTAGGTATACTTTATAACCTTTACATATTTCCGCCACACACTACGTTTTCTGATAACCGCTTGTAAAATACTGTTTCATTTTCCCGCCTTGTAGATAAGTGGTGAAACAATGTATCACCTTTTCCGCTTTTTTTCTGATAACACGCCTCAAGTTCTGTTTGTTTACAATGATAACCTGTAATGGGCGAGCTGTATAACCTAGATTCGCGAAGTCTATTATTAAACAAAGTTTTTGACAAATCACCGCAGATACAGACTGAGGTGTAGTGGCCATTGTTTACATGCTAATTAGCCACTATCATGGCGGCTGTGGGTTCACACGTAAAGCCTAATCGATCAGCACTTCCTGTTAGCTTTGTTTGGCTAAAGTTCACGGCGGAAGTTTGGTGGTAAAGAAAATAAATTGCTTTTTATTAATTTCACCTATAATTTTTTATAAAATATTTACCATTTTGGATAAAGATTAGTTTGCGATCTACATTAACTTCTTTAATAGTTTTTTTTTTTTGGTTTTAACGTCCGACTATTGTGCACACTTGGACTAATACAGACGATGGGATGATTTATAGCGTATGAAAATGCCAAGCCCTGGCTGGGAATCGAACCCGGGTCCTCGGGATGAAAGCTCAATACGCTATCAACTAGGCCACCGAGGCGGCTTTCTTTAATAGTAATAACTATTATATATACAGTGTTATTTGGTAAAAGTCTAAATAACATCACGTTTATAAGAACGACTCACTGAAGTAATGGTAGCTAATTTCCAAAAAGTAACAATATTATATAAACGTAAATTTTAATGTGAAAATATCTCTTACTAAAAAACCATAATTTTCCTCTTCCGATACGGTAATTTCCCACATAAATATCATAATTTCCATCTTTTAGTACGAAATGTTTTACACCGATAAGACAATTCCCCACATCCATATAATGATTTTTCTCTTTCTGTACAGTACTTCACATACACTGGTATCTGAAAATATCTCTTACTAAAAAAACTCTAATTTCCCTTTTCCGATACGGTAATTTCCCACATAGATACCATAATTTCCCTCTTTTAGTACGCAAATTCTTTACACCGATAAGACAATTCCTCACATCTATACAACGATTTTTCTCTTTCTGTACGGTACTTTTCTACATACACTGGTATCTGAAAATATCTCTTACTAAAAAAACCATAATTTCCCTCTTCCGATACGGTAATTTCCCACATAGATACCATAATTTCCCTCTTTTAGTACGCAAATTCTTTACACCGATAAGACCATTCCCCACATCTACACAAAAATAACTCTAATTTCCCTATTCCGATACGGTAATTCCCCACATATATACCATAATTTCCCTATTTTAGTACAAAAATTCTTTACACCGATAAGATCATTCCCCACATCTACACAACGATTTTTCTCTTTCTGTACGGTACTTTTCTATACTGGTACGGTAATTTCTCACAAGAAGAAGGAAGTTCATATCGTTTTCACTATACTTAAATACCGCATGAGTGCTTTTCACAAGATAACTTGGAGTTCGTTTCATTAACAAGAAAACCGGGAAGTGTTCAACAAACGCTGGATGTTCTTTTTCAGATTGTTTAGACAGCGGTAACGAACAGCTCCGTGTATCATCCTTTGTTCTGAAGATGATTGTTTACCGCCCAAGTAATTGTTGCAGGATATTTAAAGTTCCGCTTATCACACACTAAGGATGGCAAGATGTTTTCTTGTTCGATGAACTCGATCGAGTTTTGTGTAAAAATGTTGTTGGAAACATTCTATTTTTAAAAAAATAATTACACAATGTCTTCAGTGTTGACTTAATTTAATAGATAAAGGCAATAACGCTACGCGTATCTAGGCATACATACGGGAAAAGATTTTTTCGTGTTTGCAGTCAGCTGAATTGAACAACAAATTTCAAGGTTAAAAATTGCCGTGAATGTTATCTTGAATTTTTTTAGTACGTAGTTACATTGTAAATAATTTTTTTGCTATTCTAATCGTTTTTAAGTTTGAACTTTTCTCTATTATCTTCCTGCACGTCTCATATAGTTCTGCTCTGTTCGTATTATTTGTGCGCCATTTTTCCGTGTTGATCTAGTAGTTCCTTTGCAAAGACCATTAACCCATCTTTGGTAATCCAGCGTTTATTTATTGTAACACGTTTTTATTGACTTTCTTTTCTCTTTTTTATAGTCGTTTATATACTCTCCGGCTATAAATTTATTTAGTTATAAAAGTTTAAAGAGAAACTTGAGCTGTATCCACAACCGCAAGTGGTACATAAATAACTAATATAGATATATAAAGTCCAATAGTACACTATTATTACCTGATATATGTACCTTTTTTTTGGTGTTTAACGTCCGACTATTGTGCACACTTGGGCTAATGCAGACGGTGGGATGATTTATAGCGTATGAAAATGCCAAGCCCTGGCCGGGAATCGAACCCGGGTCCTCGGGGTGAAAGTCTAGTACGCTATCCACTAGGCCACCGAGGCGGCTGATATATGTACCTAATATGTATAGCCTATAATACATATATACACACCGCACATATTCATTAGCTTAGCATAAATAATGAACCATATTCATATGGTTTAGCATAAATATATGCTAAAATATTTACAAATTGACACAAGATTCGTTGTGTTGACAGATTGGGTCAGCATACTAAAAAAACAGACAATAATTAATTAAATAAAAAAGTTTTAAAAACACATTTTTTAAAATTAACTAAAAACTCATACAATGTTAACTCATGAATTATCCTTATAGTCCTTATGACTATAGCCCTAAACATTTTGGGGTTGTGAATTGTAATAAATATAAAAATAATTGTAAAATTCAAAACAAAAAACTTGGGTCGCATGAAATAAAAGGGTTAAAAGAGTTTGATGTTGTTAAAAAAACTCACATAATTCAAATCATTTCTAGTCAAATTGTTTGTGATATTTTATTCCTCAATTATCTATTTCATGCGTTCCACGTTTTTTGTTTTGAATAATTCATCTGTAACACTGAAGAAGGATATTTTATTATTTTTAATCCATGTTAAAAACGTGTTTTTTTTATTTTAATTAATTGTTTTTTCTAACGCATGTCTTACCTAACTAGTTTCTTAGACTTTCTTTAACAAAACTATAATGTTTGTTTCGAAATTTATTCGTCCGTCTTGATTTATTTTCCTTATTTTCGCTCTAGATTATACGTTTTTCTTTCCATGCTTGTATTACAACCATTTATCAGTGTTTTTTTTACCTTTCAAATTTTGATTTCCTTAAAATTAAATTTGGCTAACCTAAAAAAAAAACAGCAAAACTTATAAATCACTACCGCATTGTCATGGTACTTACATTGCAGTGGCCATATATCATTCAAGATAATTGTTATGCCATAATGAAAGGTTTGTTCCTTAACAATAGCTTTGGGTAAGCCTTTAATGACTCACTACGTAATTCTTACACCCAATTAGATAAGTACAAATGTAATAATAGCCTACTGTTTTACTACTTTCCATTTTGACAACTGCTTCTCTCTAGGCCTAATTGCAACAAATTAAAAGCAAAAGAAATTGATTATTCAGCTTTTCTTTACAACAATTTTAATTTGGAACGCAAATGTTTACATTAAACAAATTTTAAAACTAAGTTTTTTTGTCGTTTTTCGTAACGTAAAGGTTTTAGACTCTTAAATACAGTTAAACTGCTTAGTACTTTACGACGTCAGTAAGGGAAAAGATCTTGGGTAGATCACATCTATGTGGCTCTTTACAAGGCACTGTGGCAGAAACTGTATGGTAGTAAAAAGAAGGAAACTGCAGTAAACATAATTTATGATTGTGACACTCTTGCTAGAAGGATGTTAAGGGTTTTTGGTTTTCAGGGACTTTAGAGACCTCCAGCAGGATGAGTCAATGGATTGTTAGATCTTACTAAGGACACCAATCTGCAGAACTTGAGGTTTAGTTGTACAAAAGTTCTGTCGATCGCAGTGCCTGGAGTTTTATGATCCATTCTTCTAGTTCAGGGGTTCTCAACCTTTTTTCTGCTTCTCCTGATCTCCTAAGCATATTTTTGTATTCTGTAGACCCCCATATGTTTACAATGTGTTGCACAAATATCACCTCAAATGGAGGTTTTATTATGAGCAATTCAGTAATACAATTTTTTAAAATAATTAGTATTTTGTATTATTAGATAAAATTAAAGATATAATTATGTTTATAGAAGCAGAAATTTAAATAAAATATAAATCACATAAATACATAAAATTTTGTATGAGATGGTTGCGTTTGATAAAATAACCATAATGAGATGACTGCGGTTGATGTCCTCCGATTATCTTACTTATATCCGAGGAAATATTTGTTAATATTAATCGTAAATCACCACGTTCTGATATCTTGAATCGATTTCTAGTCTTTCGCAATAAATTATTTACATAGATAAATCCTGCCTCAACCAAGTAAGAACTAGGAAATGCTAACAATAGTGGTTCGCTGATACTTGTTAATCTGACGTATTTTGTGCGAATGTCTTTGCAACTCAAAATTCAGCGTGACCACTTGTTTGCAAGTTGATTTTGAATTCCAAATCCTCTTTAAGTTCAATCAGTTCTTCTTGTAGTGAGAAATCAATATCGGTCATGTCGCTTTCAAATGGTTTTATAATTTTTTTTTAACGTCCGGCTATTGTGCACTCTTTGGCTAATGCAGACGATAGGATGATTTACAGCGTATGAAAATGCCAAGCCCTGGCCAGAAATCGAACCCGGGTCCTCGGGGTGAAAGCCCAGTACGCTATCAACTAGGCCACCGAGGCGGCTCGTTTTATAATAAAATGCAGCCAGGTCGGGCAGGATGAAGAAATTTTGGTAACGTAAAAAGAGGCTGAAACGCTAGTCTCTCAATAGCGATGTTGGACTTGGAAGTGTATGGACTGATTGAAGTGCCCAATGGGGGCGTAAACTAAGGAAAAAAAGAGAACATTTAAATTTTCTAAATCCTTGTAATTCAATGGACCCCCTTCAAAGTTAAATAGATGCAAGGGGTCCGCCAGAACTCCGTTAAGAACCCCTGTTCTAGTATATAACCTAACGTAATCTACTGGAAACAGTGGTTCCATTGCAGTCTCGATCGGTTTACGCGATGCGCATTACGTCATCCAAAAAACAAGCGAAATCTGCAGAAACTCGTGTCAGTTCCCGTAGCGTGGAAACAACAAACAACTCTATTTTAAGCAATAAGCGCGAGGAATGTCCCCCAAAATTTAAACTGAATGACTGTATGAGTAATGTAAACCATTTGGACATGTTCCAACTTGCTCGTGACCAGAATAGATACCTCTACTGGGCCAAGAATACCACCGAGATGCGCGATGACTGGCAGAATGGCGGTGTTCGGATAGATAATCACATCTTTATTAGGCCTAGGATACAACAAGGATAGAACTTTCTCACGTTAAATTATTTAATAATTTGAAAAATTGAAAGTAGAGGATATTAACACCAAAACGTAATTTGGTTAGCTATTTCGTTAATCTTTCTAACAGTTAGCGACCTTTTGAAACTCATAAAACTGTAGTTGAATAAAAATTTATCAAAATGTTTACACACGCACGCGCACACGCACAAGGATATCGCAATAAGAACGACTTTTTTGAACCAGTAAACCTGAAAACGGATCTACGGATCTGAAATCTCGAAATTGTTTTTTTCGGGACACAATACTTTTATATTCGGAACAGTAGAAATGACTGAGGACGGAACACTTGACAGAACACTTCCAGAATAATGATTACGAAGTCCAATAAATGCGAAGGACTCGTTGATGAATGGGAACAATATAACTGCTCTGCGACAAACGTGACGTAAATCAGAGAAGACCGAAGAATTTGTCCGGGTTGTATTGTGATGGAGTAGGATTTGTAAAATAAAATTTGATAGTTGCGTTTGTAAAAGGACAATATTTTGTGAACTTCGTATTGTGAGAAAATAGAACTTAAAAAAATTATTATTGCACTCAGATGTTTCGTTTATAGTAATGGGAACAAATTCCCTTAAAACACTGAATAAAATTACATAAATAAACATTTCAATAGACGAGATTTAAAAAAATTAAAATGAATCCCGACCGTTGTAGAATTTATAACTTTTACCATCGTCAATTTCAATTTCGTAATTTGACAATGTTAAATGTAATTGAATTTTTTAAACTCTAAACAGGGTGGTAGAATGTGATTTTCAAAAATGTGTAAGATTAAAAGATACGAATTTATCAAAATTTTGAACGGTTGGATGCCATTTTAAAACGACTGAACAGACTTCAGTCGATGGCTATGCTGTTAAACCTAAATCGATTTTTGTACTACGGTAAATCAAATGGGAACAAAAATTTCAAACGGATTCTGATAAACATATAGCACACAGATACACTCTCACGTACAAAAAGTCATAATTAGAAATTTGTTATATAGGCCTACTGCATCACTTGCCCTCTGCTCACTTTGTGGCCTGTAATAACATACTTTTTTTTGGTTTAACATCATAAAACTGTAATTCAATAAAATATAATTACCAAACTGTGTTATTAAAACACAATCAATTACAATAATCACATTTGTTATTTGTATTCTAATATTTCAATATTAACAATTAAAATACAATTATAATGAATTATTTGTTTATTATTTACATTAATCGTAAACAGTTTATTGTAATAAACATAACCTCAATTGAAATAGTATTATTGAAGCAAAATATTTAGTGTGAAATCAGCTGTTTAGTCTGTGAAATACTACTTCTACCGACACATCAACATAACATAACAATTTTCCGTTTGTTTTTAATCTGTAGAGTAGATATATACTATAATTTCAAATGATCAGTCAGGGCTAGTTTTAAACATTACACGATGAAATGTTTTCTGATCTGTGCTTTGCTATAAAGAAATTCACTTAAAACTTGTATCTCATAACGTCCGAAACGGTAGTCAAATCTTATTAATTGTCAATTTAAAACGTGTGACTAAAGTCCTAGTGAAAACAAAATGACGTGTTTTATTGCAACTCGCAACATTACAGTCGGTATTGCAGTAAAAGAGAAACTATTGAAAAAGCTTTCTGTGACATTAAACTCCACAGATTGGGTGCATAAATCTAGATAACGTCTTCTATGAGTATCTTTATTATATATCGTCACGCGGTCGTTGCTCTTTGCACAGAACTACAAGATTCAGTAAGCCGTGGAAACATGTAGGTGACGTGTAACGTCATTTAATCTGTTATAAAGAAGGCGGTAACTCCATATGTTAGCATATTACTGTTTTATTACGAAATATACATTGATTTAATACTATAATACTATCACTATACAGTGATTGATACAATACTATCCATTTTCAGGACAATTTAGTGCACAGATGAAATGATTCCTATTCATATAACTGTCGCTGATCTGTATAAACTCATTAGATTTCTCGATTTTCTAAATTTTTAGTTTTTAACTTAATTTTAACTCACAAAACTGCAAATTAATGGAAAACGGTTTTTTTAACTTGTAATATTTTTTGTAAAACTTTCCACAAGAAAAAACTTGCTGTTTACGATGGTAAAATCAGAGTTTAAAAAGGCATTTTATAAACTAGGTAGATGAACATTTTTGTGGAAACAGCAATATGCACTATTTTTCTGCATGTCCATTTGACCAATTAAAAAAAAATTGAACCCAGTGCAGTTTTACTAAATGCAATTATTTTTGCGCTAACCCGTAAATAACAACTGGTGCGAAAATATTACAGAAACTTTCTCACATTCAATTTTTTCCAAAAATTTTGTAAAACGATTTAATTTCTCAAAATCAGTTCATCAATTCACATTTCGGTCGTATACGAATCTTCATAACTGAAAACAGTGAAAATTTGAAATAAAATCATTTACGTTCAGTAAATCGGAAAATGATAAAAATTGAGTTATAAATCTTTCTAAATGACCGAATTTTTACAAAATCTAATAAACCGATTTTGAGAAATTATTCCAACGTTTTGTTAGCAGTAGACATAAATGTACTAAAAAATCCGAAGCCAATCTAACGTGAGCGCAGTTAAGGCTAGGTGTAGGTAAGGCATTGCATTAATACATAACTTATTAAATAAGGTCACCGGTATTTTGTAACCCGCCGAGCCGTGGCATTCCTTTCGCCGACCGTCCTTGGCTGTACTGCCAGGCTGCAAGCACTAAGTTTCTCACCTAACCAATCAAAGAAAACAAGCCGCCAATACAGAAAACAAAACCCGTAATCCGTCTAAACCTTACATTAGACAGGTTGAATCCTGGATGGAGGAGTTGACATGATGGAAGCGAATTTTCAAAAAGTGATAATACCACAATTTTTTAAATATTATTTCACCATCGTAATCAGCGTTAAGTCTGTATTAATTACTATAGGCGATAATAGTCTCAATGTGCTTTTCGCATTAAAAAAATGCATTAATTACATGTTTATAATTTTTTCTGAAAGTACAAAAATGAACCCTGACCTGTCAGATTGATTTTTGTAATTTTAATTGAATTTTTGAACGCTTTTACAGTGAAAGTTTAACGCTTTCGGAGAGAATTGACGGTCTTGTACAAAGATAATGCTTGCGGGTCCAACTAGGTCCCTCTCAAGCGAGGCTCTTAGGCTGAACAAGATGGATCCGCAGAGAGTGACGGGGTTTCTGACGGGTCACTGGACACTCCGCAGTCATTTACACAAAATGGGCTTTCATATGACAAATCGTTTGTGTAGGAAATGTGGTACTGCTGAGGAAACAGCTCAACACACACTTTTCGACTGTCCAGCCTTGAATCCCTAGGCACTCTCTGGAGTGGAGACGATAGAACAGGACATCATCCGAAGTATCTCGCGGTTCCCTAAAGACCTGAGGTTGGGTTGGAAATGTTGAACCTGTGGACGAGGGTGTGCAATAAATTACAACGCTGAGTGGCAAAACCAGGATCAGCGGAAGTCTTAGTCCTCTAGTATTAAAAAAATGTTCAACGTTCATTTGTGCAGCTTTTATTGCTGATTATTTTGGGGAAATAAAATTAAGATATTTTCAAGTTTTTTTTCGTTTAGATTACAGTAAACTGGTCAATGCTTTAAAAACTTGCATATTTACGGCTTAAGTGACGTGATAATCTATCTACCTATCGTTATCCTTCAATGTATTTATTTTTGTATACTGTGATACATTTCAATACATTTGATATTGCAGTACATTACGACAGAAATAACTTTATATTGATAAGGATTTAAATATATACATAGTACAATTACATGAAAGATAATTAATGTATTAATATCTTATTACTAATATGCGGAATACTTTGATATACACGATTTCCTTTTTAAAGCACATTTTTTCAGCAAATTAGCTTCTGCAATGTCAGCGAGCTACTTATTAGCCGTAATTATAGTTATCTATTTACAGAAAAAAAATTAAGCCCAATTCCGTAAGCATTTCCTTATAAAACATGTTTAATTCCTTTTCTCGACTTAGCCTAGTACCGGTACCAGTTTTTTGTTACACCCTGTACAGTATGGCACCGATTACGTAAGACCGCTCCGACCAGTCAGGGTGAGTGACACCAGAGCGCGCGACCGATTTTATCTCTGTTGCCGTTTCCATTAAACTCGACTTGTAACATTAAAACGGGTTTATTTTATCATTTTAGAGAAAGTAATTCAGAAGTATAAAAAGCACATATTGAGTTTTTCAAGGATAAACCAGACTTGTTTTGAATCGAAAGTGGTTTCAGTTTATATCGTTCATGCGTGACTATCGTTTTTTGTAGGTTTCGATAAATTTGGCAACAATGTGTTAAAGGTGGAAAGTAACAAAAGGCTTGTTTTATATATACTGGGTTATGCAACCGTTTTTATGATTTGACTAGTAGCGGACTTGCTGGTATATGGGCGCTGGTGAAAATAAATATTTAAAAAATATTGCACAAACTTTTCCCTCGTTGCAATTATTAACCCGAATTTCGTGTTCTTGAACTAAATAGGCCAATAGAAAAACAGAGAGTTCATCAGAACTTTGGGTCTTTTATGAAGGTAAACAAAATTTGAAACAAAACACATTTACTGTTCAAGGGTAAATCTAAAATATCTATTATTTGAAATCTGCTTCACAAACTTCAGTTATCTTGACATGTAAAAAACTATGGAAAAAACATAGGCCTAGTTTAAAAAATATAAAACAATAAACGGCATTAAAAATTAAATATTTTTTCTAGTTTTTTCGATTGTTCTTGTACAGAATGTTTTATGAATACATGTTTTCGTAATGTTTGGTGCTCGGTTATATTTGAACAAAATTTTTAGATTCGATTATAACAGAATCTAATTATTGATTTCGTTTAACCAATTATGGCCTGAGTCTTTTAAACTAAAATGTGTTTACACTATATAAACAAATCAGATTTACAAGCCATATTAAACTTTGTAAATTAATTGGTTTAGTCTCCAACGAAGTGTAGGCTCAACTCACACAGACGGAAAACATTCAAATCAAAATCCATATTGTGGGGTTGTTATTTTGTACTTACAAATTCCGAATACCACTCCCAAGATATGTTTTCGTAGCAAATAACATTTATATAAGCAATTTTTCTCGAAAATTAATAAATAATTACGCAAATACTCGAGATATTACTAAAAGTTAAATATATTTTGTG
The DNA here is from genome assembly GCA_022606455.1 of Callitettix versicolor. NCBI lineage: Eukaryota > Metazoa > Arthropoda > Insecta > Hemiptera > Cercopidae > Callitettix > Callitettix versicolor. The sequence continues at coordinate 23,484,701 of CM040184.1, read as the reverse complement.
TTCATAAAATATTGAACACAGTTGGTCATAACGATTCTTGTAGACTTTTAAAAATGTAATTTCATTTTAACAAATAGCGGAGTACAATGTATCGTTAATTAACATAACTAGAATTAGGAATAGATTCCAACAGGATTTACAAAGCTTTAAAGTATTAGCCTATTAACCTAAAGAAAGTATCAGCTGTTTTTCAAAATACTGGTATTTAACACAGTTGGTTATAACTATTCTTGTAGACTTTTAAAATAAGATATGAAACACAATTTTATCTGAAAGAATAGCTTAGTGATTTATGTCTTTAATTAATATTAATCTTATAGTTAATAGATTCAAAATGGCCTACAGAGTTCACAGCCATGGTGATATAGTACCGGTAGTACTTCCGGTTACGGTTTTATCGACTAATAAACCACCAATCGACATTATATCAGTAGCTTGTACTTACTTTTAGGTTATGTAAGCACTGAACCAATTTTATTTGAAATAAAATAAAGCTTCGATTCGGGATTAAATCGAAAAAGTAAATAAAATTCTTGATCACTGTTTTGTTAACTGACTATTAAATGCAAGCACTGCTTATTTGTCTTGTTTTTATTTCCTACACGTCACAGGCGGAAGTAAAATGTATATTTTCAAAATATTGTTTTTTTTTAACATATAGGACATTAAAGGGTTGCCTCCTAATCCTTGTCTTCCATTACTTACTATTGAATTCATATTTTGAGATATAAATTGAAGAATTGTTTTACAAATCTACTCTAACATACAGATTTTATTTAAGGTTGCAAATTACGCTTTTTAAATATCTTTATTTACTTATACAAATATTTACCTTGGATTGTTTATTTTCATGTTTTTTTAGTCAAACACTATCTATTTTATTCCCTTTAAAATAAATAGAGCTAGTTTTACAAAAATAATTCTTTTTATCTTGTTGTTCTTGCTGTTTAATTATGTTGTGTACATTAAACCGCGTAAAGCCAGTTTAGAAGTACCCAAGATAAGTAAAAAAGATTAATGGTTGGATCACTTAAAAATTTGTAATCCCTAAAATATAAAAAAAAAATGTTTATCGTAATAGTGAACTACAATAATAAAATTTATTTTATAAGTTTCATTAAAGTCGGGCAAATTTTGAAATTGTACCATTATCTCAAGTTTTGTGTAATTTTTAAAAGGTTAAAACTGTTTTTTTCTCTTTAGGCTTTTTTTTACTTAATTAAACAAAATTACACGAGTATCGTCAATTTATAATTTTATGTATTTTGGTTAAACATAACCTATTTCGTCCCCTTTTAATCATTAGCAGTAGTTTTACAAAAAAAAATTGTATCATCATTTTTGCTTTAATTAAAGATAAATTATACAGGTAAAACAATTTGTAAATACTCTGAACTTTGATCCTTATTTAAAGTTTTTTTAAGGTTGGAAATTACAAAAATAATTTTCAAAAATTTTTAGTGCCCTATTCTATCATACTGATGTGCTTGTTAAATTACATGCTCGAGGGACTCTTGATGGTGGCTGTGTATTTTGATATGTTGGTAAGTAAACAAATGCACAATTATATAAAGAAACAGTTACATAGCTATTAAAATAATTGTTTTATGTTTTGTACACAAATATAAATTACACTGTTTGCCTTTTTACTCCAACAAAAAACTTCAAATTCGGAGAGATTAGTACGTCCAGCTCAAAAATTCTGAACGATCTCTCAAAACGTGTTGTAGACATTACGATCAGTGCTCATTTCATAATACCGGTACGGTCTCATAATTATGGCGCTCAGGAAAAACGTTACTAACCCGTTAGGGCGTGTAAACAATGTCCCTCCGCGTCACAGCTGTGCCGGCGATCAGCTGTTAAGTGTCCTTGAGTCAGCTGTTCGCGACCTCCAACCCATGACCTTGAATGAAGGCAAGGTGGATGTGTTTCTGTGAGAATATGTAGGCCTTGTTGTATTAGAGTCAAGGACCTTAACCGTATCGTCAATATGTATGTATTGGCAAAATTAACTCTAACAGTAGCATAAGTGTGTAACAGAAATTAACTCAGCTGTGCTCGGTACAGAGATGGTAAATACATGTACAATCAGCTTCTTAAGTTCTCGTTGTACGGAGTATGAACAGATAATTGAAATATCGAAAAAAACGAAATCAAGTTTTCATTACACATTCCGTTTTGGATGTATTAAAAAAAAGGTTTTATGAATTATAACTGTCTCTGGGTAATCTACAGACAAACGGCTTGACCGATTTTGCTGAAATTTTGTATGAGGCGATATTTTAACCATTCCTCAAAAGCTTTTAATGTTAATTTTGGCGAGAGCAGAGAATAGAGAAAAAAAGGAAAAAGAAAAATGGAAGAATTTTTTAAATTTTATTTTAAGGCAAAAAGCACATTGAGGCTATTATCGCCTCCCTAAATGTAGGCGTGAGTGTAAAGTATTAAAGTCGTAAGTGTAGTGTTGTAAGTGTCAGTGTGTGTTAGACTCGGGTAGCGCGAGGGACGTCTAAATCCTCAATTGGTGCAGCCAGTCTGCATCCCTGAGGGGGGGGGAAGAATATAAAGGAAATATGGAAAGAACGAGTAAACGAATTTCGTCTCTATTTCTGTCTCTTTTTTCTTCCTCCTTTTCGATAACAGTACATGCGTATTATATGAAAATGTTGTGTTGCTTTGGTTTCAATATTTTCCCTTAGTTGAAGAACACGTACAAGTTGTAACCGTTTATAATACATTCGAAATTAATATAAACGTTTATATTAATATATAAACGTTTATATTGTTATTGTTGTTATATTGCTAGTTTCTAACAACATAACCTAAAATATTACAGCTATTCAATGAAATCAGCTGATCGTTACGAACTTATATAAAACAACTGATCTTTTACTATAAAACAGTAAATAATATCTGTTTTTATAAATAATATCTATATTATAAATCTATAATACATAAATCTATATTATAAATAATATCTATAAGTTAGGTTCACATATTTACCAGTATTTATTTAAACTAAACAAGATATTTTCAAGATATCTTTAAAAGAACGAACATACATATTTCAAAGAATATATAATCACGTGATATCAAACTAATTATATATTCAGCAAAGATATCATTAACAAAAGCTTCGCTTCTGTCGGTAATTCCTCGAGTTCCACACGTACTTTTTAAACATTTTTTTACTTTCTCACAATACTAAGACTAAAGAAAGTGTTGTTATCAAGAAAAAAAATGAATTTAATGATTCTGATGGATAGTCGATTTTGAGGCACCTGGAACGTTATGACGTGGATGTACGTCTGTTTATACGTTCAGCTGGAGACTAAATGAATTGAACAATTCCTGTGAAATTCGACACGCAAATCTGGTTTCCCTATATCTCTCGACTATCTTTATTTTAAAAAAGATCTTTTTTGATAAAACATTACTGTTGAAAATCGGATTTTTTTAAAAATTACCTATATATTTTTTTTTTTTAACGTCCGACTATTGTGCACAATTGGGCTAATGCAGACGATGGGATGATTTATAGCGTATGAAAATACCAAGCCCTGGCCGGGAATCGAACCCGGGTCCTCGGGGTGAAAGCCCAGTACGCTATCAATTAGGCCAACGAGGCGGCTAACCAGTTTTCATAATCATTATACATCATTAAAAATTTCCTATAATGATTTTGAAAACTGTTTACTCAAATGTGAACAATAATTACCCAGGCAAAATGATAACTTTAAAAAGTTCGGTTTAAGAACTATTATGAAAATTTGAAAGTCGGCCTAATTTATTGAAATTGTTTTGTAAGATTTTGCTCAAACTTTGATCGTTATTCAATTCAGTGTACCGAATTTGAAGAAAAAAGATATTTGCAATTGAGAAACTAATCGATATAGACGCTAAACGCAATCCGATTCCCTCCATTTTCGGTTAGGCGAATTTCAAACATTTTATTTTTGCAAAAATTATTGATTGTTTCTCTGATGTTCTCGCAACCATTTCCAACAATTTAAACGGTAACCGTAATGCTTACGACAAATGTTATTGAAAGATCGTTATTGAAAACTTAATGCTTTTCTCATTCAGGCGGTCAAAATTAGCCGTACAGTGTGTTACAGAGTAGCCACTACACTTGCCATCGTTAAATCAAAAGCCACTACTTAATAAGAAAGCTATGAAAAAATCGTATATATTGTCGTTCGGGCTTTATACAAGGTAGGCCTATTATCGTACCAAATTTGAAAACAATCGATCAATACATCTTGCCAAAATTGAATAACAAACACACACATACGAACAGGATACGTCATACATGTTGCTCGGTCAGTTATAAACATTATATTATAAAAATACCGCATTAAAATATTATAAAACTGTCCCGTACATTCCAGGACTTATAAATATTTGCTAATTACAGTTGACTGCGTACAAGGTACAAACCTGGCAAGCGGAATTGCATTTCATTACAAAAACATGAACTGTACAAATTACAGACGACCTTTCCACGACCTACATTTACTTGTAACTTGCATTTTGTGTGTGTGTGTGTGTGTGTGTGCGCGCGCGCGCGTTTTGAAGGTCACCAGACGTGAGCAAAATAAATAACGTTCAATCTGAACAAAGCGTATAGGCCTATTAAATGTCTATTGAACAAATTGCTGAACCGACTTTGTTCAGGTACAAAAATGGTAATTTTTGTACATCCCAAAATCAGGGAAAGCTTTCCCTAAAAACAATTGATTGTCAACGTAGGACGATTTTTGATTTATCGAAGTATTGAAATAAAAGTACATCTATTACACTTGAAAAAATTTTAAATCTTCTTAAATTGTAACAGATTTTTTTTTTAAATGAGGTCTTTTATTGTTTTTCCACTCAGGTTTTCGTCGATTGGTCTCAACATGAAGTTTTTCAGAGGTACAACAGCTCTTAGGTTTTGTTTATGGTTTTTAACTCTGATTGAATGCATTTAAATGAACGTGAAAAAAGTTTGCAAAATATTTATATTTTATCTCCTCATTATACTAAGTATAAAGAAAGTATCGTAATAAACTACATCCTTCTTCAGATATTGATGGATAATTCAGTCCTTTCAAGTCCAAAACAAAATTGGTTCTATTCGGATGCCAACTAGCCTGCGCACCTCTACATATAAATTGGAGACTTTACTATTTGGTAAATTTTAACTATCAGGAATTGTGTACAGCTGTTTTTGCCCAAAAAAAAAACAGTTTGAAATCGGATTTTCTCAAAATCGGTTCTAATGATTATGATGAAATTTTGCTTAAACTAATTCGTAAGTGTCCAAACAAAATGTAGAGTCGCTATATCCGGTTTTGGAGGTATAGAGTTAGTTAATTAACGGAAAGAGGTTTTTGAAGAAATCGCAAAATAAAATTTTAATTCTGGTAATTACACAAAAAACACTAAATGATTACTCAGTTCTTTCTCTATAAATTAACCACAACACATTTACAAAACCAGTAAATATAAATGGCATAATTGATTGTATAAAATAATAAGTCAGTACAGGGATTTTTTTTTTTTTTTTGAAATTCCAACAATGCCAGACTGATATTTGTTCTGTTTCTTAAACTTTTCAGTAGATGGCATATGTAAAATAATCCATGAATACACAAATATAAAGACTAAATACAGTATGTTATTCAGTTTTTTTTTTTTTTTTTAATTTTATGCCTAGTTATCAATAATTAGTAAATTTATGTCTGTTGAAATGACCATTGGGTCTGAAATGGTTTTAAAATCGATTTGTCTAAATTTCGCACAAATTTTAAAGGAAAGAATTTATGGTTTAGGACCGCTGAATTTGTATTTATTTCCATTTATACCCTATTCTTAAACCACAGTTTATTTAAAATTGATACAATGAGTTGAGCCAAAGTTTACTAGAAACATATTAAACCGATTTGAGAAATTAGACTGAACCGGTTCTCATTGTTATTTGACGATAGTTTTTGAATAGGATTTTGGGGGAGGATTAATTGAATATAAGAAAGTTGGCACGATGTTTATTTTTCACACAATGTAATATTTTTGGCACAATTTTCAAAGATTATTCAATATTTTGAGTAGGCCAAAAATAGTAATAAAAGGTCACAAAGTGGTGATAAACTCGCATGTTCATTTCAACACGTGAACCCAACAATATTATAACTAGATTATTTCAAACTTTTTACTTGCAGGCTACAATCGATACAGATACTTTTGTAAGAGGTATGAATAAGCTTTTCAAGGTATTAAAAGTTATTTGTGGTACAATTGTCGATTGTATGTTCTCGCTGTTTTACAATAGCACTTTGTTTAATGATCTTTAGTCTATTGAAACAAAGCTATGAGTAAATACAAAGATTGCGGCAAAATTGTTCGGCCATTTTAAATGCTAGATAGTAACAATAACCGCAGCTGTGCGTCTGACGTGATGGAAGCAAATTTCCAAAAAAAAACAACACCGTAATATTTCTTAAACTTACGCTACACTTTTTTGTTATAAATATTACATTTCACCATTATAATCACCTGTAAAATCAGCAAACGTTAAGGTTTAAATTTCTAAATTAGGCCTACACTGAAAATTAATATTTTAAAGTTTAAATTAAAAACTAAGGTTCGAGTACTTTTCTGTTAGGCCTAGTTTTGTTTTTCTCCACCTGGAAAAAACAATTTTTTACAAAAACCGGTAAAAAAGTACTTACTAAATGCAAAAGAACAGTCATTTGTTTGTTTTGATCGTCACCTGATTTTATCATTAAAGTCTGTTTCTGCATATTAACTTGATCAGCTGTTTCAAATTTTGTTGTTAGCAAATAATCACGCTGAAATAGGTATTAGCCAAAAAAATAACAAGTTCCTCGGTTCTAGTGCTTACACGAAAATGTTATTTCTGTGAAAATATTCTTCTGCTTTATTTGGTGTAGCTACGTATTGCAGCCTTGCAGACTTGATTGCACATGTTCATCTTTCTTGCAGTTGATTCTTTCAGTATTTATAAGATATATCAGGCAGTGACCTCATTTGATTGAAACGAATGTTTCTGCATTGAGTGATATGACATAAATTATTATCTGAGCCAATTAACATATGACTTACCACTTGGTGAAGTATAGAATGTTTCAGTTTCAAATAATCGCCAAACGCAGCTGGCTGTGACGTGATAAAAATAAAATATCCAAAAGTAACTGTATTAAAATATTTTTTTTTAATTTTACAATTTCTTGAAAATCTGATTTCACCATCAAATCAGTTGCGCGTTAAAACCTATAACAAATTTTAACAACCTATAACATTTTAACATTCATTTTTACACTTGAAATTTACAATTGATTTTCAATGTTTAAAATGCTATTTATACAGATTTTAATGCAGATTATGTTGGTGAAGTTAGATTTTCAAATAAATATAACTTAAAAAGTTACTATTGTCTTAAAATACTTTGTTTAAAATACTGATACACATTTAAATGTTTATTTCGCCGATTGCAAAACAGTCGTAAATTTTATTGTTGTCAGGGATATGTTTTTTAAATAGTATATCTGTTTAGAGCCTATTCATTTTTTTATTTTTTCTATTCCAAACAATCTAAAGGTTAAATAATAAATTTAAATTCTGTTACTTTTTGAAAATCGCTTTCACCACATCAGCGAGACAGCTGCGTGCCACCATAATGTGTGTAATTAAACGATTGACGGCCATTCAAAACCTGTAAATACTAGTGGATGTCGGATGTTTTCAGCCGAACCTGGGTTACGTCGGCAGAACGTGGACAATCAATATGGCGGGCGCCGGCTATCAGCTGTCCCTTATCTCTAATCTGCAGCTAGAGGCCACTAAAACCACTGATAAGCCTGAACGCATACCTTTCCAAGAATCTAAAAACTACGATAACTAAAACAGCTATTTCAACTGTTTATTAAATTCAGCCAAACATAGTTTCCGTTAGATCTGTTGTCGTATAGTTCAATCTTCTACAATATATGTTTTCTAGTGTACGAGGAAAACTGTTTATGACAATTTATTTTAAGTTTTTACTTAAGAAAGTATGGAGGTCGTGGAAAAATTTTATTGGAGTTTTTCTAAACAAATTAATTAAGGAATTGTCATTGGAATGAGCTTACCGTGAGCGGCCATCTTGTTACGACTATATAATTATGATCCAATCGTGATCTCTCGAAAACATTTTGTGGTATTAAAGATAATTTATGAATTACGCCGTTGTAGTCCGATTTCGTACCGATATTGTTTTGTTAAAAGCTTCAACAAAGCGTTTTAAAACAACGCTTAACCTAAAAGAGATTAACTAATGTGTACCGGTTTAACCACTATCACGATAGTGAAATCAGATTTTCAAAAATGTATTGTATAAATAAGTTAATTTGACAGCGGTTCATTTTTCTTTTTATATTGCAAAATACAAAAAATATTTTATGTACATTTTCAGATTCTCAGAAAAAAGTTTTTCCGTGGACAATAAACTGAAAAACTACAGGACCATTTCGATTAAATTTGGTATGTAATAATTTGTCTCATTTTGAGGCATTTTTTACAAAATTTTAATTTTCAAGTATCTTTGTCTAACCCTTGCTTAAAAGTTAATAAGTCTAGTACTATTGGTATTGATTACAATCTCAAAAGTAGACGATTAAATACAAAAATAAAACGTACAGCTCGATATTATAACCTCCAAATTTTACTTTTTTCACATTTTTGTCATAAATAGCAAAATATTGGTATAGATCTACCAAAACTGAAATTACAATTTAAGTTTCAGGAGTGAATCGAAGAAAAACTAATCAATAAGGCTATATAGGGGCTAAACGTGAACTTTTTACGACATAATAAAGTTTGTGTAATTATATTCGATTTGTTCCCTTACACGCGGCACCCAAACAAAACAGTTGACACTTTGAGTACTAAACAGTTTTCTCTCTTACAAACTTAGCGTTCAAACGCTACCGGTGTGTTACTGGCAGGTTCTCGCGTTAAATGCGTACATTGTTAATGGATATAAAGCTTCCTCTCAAACAATTAACAAGGAAGCAATAAGCTAAGGTACAGGTAGTGAGGGGGAGATGTGACGTCACAAATTAGGCTAATAGCCTGATCACGTGCCTTGCCTGCTGGATGCGCGCCTCGTGAGCCTATCGACCACGTAATCACGTAGCTGCATGAGCATCCTGCACGTAGTAGCCTGTCCTATCTAACAAACTGTATCTATATATAGATAAAAAGATGAGATAAAACTTGTATTCATAAACAACACGTAAATGTTTATCCATTTGATTACAACTGTCATATCATTTAACTTCCCTGTAGTGCTTTTATTCTCTAAGTGAAGTACAAAATAATCGCACGCAGGTGTTGCGCTTACGTGATAGAGGCAAGTAAAAAGTAACAATCTTTGAAAACGTCACATACACGATTATGTTTAATACGCCAAATTTTTGTATTTTATTACAAAAAATAAACAATAAACTTGATTTTATCAAAGTAGTCAGAGATAAACTACTTTGACTATGATTTATAGTTCTGTAAATACTATAAATCAGTATTTTACAGAATACTAACTACACCTACTGTTTTGTCTGTTATTTTACTCTAATGACTTGTATTAGTGACAATTGTGCGAAGATAGACGCGAAGATAGACAATGGTGCGTCTACAAAAAGTAGACGCACGTAATTCAGCTTTTTAGGACATTCTGAATTAATTAATAAATCTTCTCTCTCGTACATACGCATGTTCTCTACACGTGCATACACATACACACACACACACACACTCAAACAAACAATTTTTAAAGTCCATCAAATGTTTTCTAGAAATCAGGATTTGTGTTCAGTATATTACAGTACTGACTGGAGCTCACCATGTTGGTTCCTCCAGTGGGAATTCGCTAATTATTTCATTGGTTGAAAAACTCTTTAATAAAATGGACGACAAGTCCATTGAAAAAATAACAATGGAATTAATTTTTTTCTCTAAGATAAATTTCGTTTACATCATATTTTTGAATTAACCTGATTTAAGCAAATCCTGTGGAACGTTTTGTAAAAACTTTGTCCATTACACTTTTTTCCCTTTTAAATTGGAATCCTTGAGGTGATATTTAGTTCTTTTTATATTCTTCTTCTTTTCTGCTAGGATTATTGTCACTGTGTTGAGTATAATGATCTGCCTTCCCTAGCTTCGTCAATTTTACTTTAGTTGACGCGTTTAGGAGAACCTCCATCTTCAAAAACTATATCTATATTCTCAGTTTTGGAGGTTCTCCGAAACGCGTCAACTAAAGTAAAATTGACGAAGCTAGGGCAGGCAGATCATTATACTCAACATAGTGATATTTCTCGTAAATATCACTAGTGATATAGCTCGTAGTGACATCAGTAGTGATATAGCCTAGCTCGTAAATTTCACGTCAACGTGTCCATGAAACGGGACGTTTTGTCCCGATCATGTCCATAGATTTTACACTGAAAACGGATAAGTCCATGAAAACCTCAAAGTCGTTCTTTCACGATAACTTGAAGTGCTTTAGCCTATGCATCATACAGTGACAAATTGATAGCATATTTACTTATACTGTACATTTTGTTTGATCGACGTGTCAATACTTACAAAATCCTTTAATACACCATTTGAAACCTGTGAAAAGTCTAAAAGAACGTACGGCATTCAGTTTTTATTATATTATTTAAATACGTTTTTTAACATTTCGACAATTTAAATATTGCATATTAATGTAAACAAGTTTTTTTGTTGCATTACCTCAAACGTTTATCTTATCATTTTTTACTGACGACACTGATATTTTTTTTGTAGAAAAATGAGTCAATTTTATTTGTTTTTTACTTTATATTTTATTATTTGTTTAATTATTATAAATACAACAACTTACTCGGCGAATTTTATTTGTCGAGCGTATATGTGACAGCTAAAAAATACATTATTGCACACTGGAAGGGTTTAGTTTTATTGTTTCGCGTGTTGTAAACATTTTTGTACAGAAAGCGTGCGTCAAAAACGGCTGAGGTCAACAGACGGAAAACGAATAACGCGTAAACAAACTTCTCACTGCAGTTTAATCATTCAAAACAGACGTAGATGAAACAAACAGTATGTAAAACAAAAGGTCCGAAAAATCTGGTATCAACGAAACGCAGGAAAAACCAAACTTCTTAAAATAGTCTGCAATGATTTCGATCAAACTTTGCTCAAACGTAGTCCAATAGTGCTGAAACATAACGTTTTGGTTGCTACGTATTCACAAATCTACGCCTATAAAAAATGGAAAATACATCTATCAAATTCGGTTTACTAGTTGTTGCTCGAAATTTTAGAGCCAATTTTATAAAAGGTGTGTTCGACCGCTACGAACGCTGCGAACTGCAACTACAGGGAGCGGAGACGTTTGAGAAAAGTAAACAGTATTATCTATTTAACTGTAGTTGAACACTCTGCCGCAAGATGCCACCAGCAGCGAACGTTCATAGAGCTCACATAGTATATTTATATTAAAAAATCACGTATTTATGCAAATACGTAACTGAAATCAGTGAACAAATTTTTAAATCAAACAAATTACGGTTTGAGAATTATCGAAAAAACAAACCTGATGTCGGACAGGGTTTATATTTAGTTTAGTTACGCACTACATTTTAGCTGAATTTAAAAAAATCGTTAGAGCCAATTTTGCTTTTGAACGGCCTTTTTCTATAAAGGCATTATTTTTATTTAATTTTTTATTTAAAAAGTAGTCATGTGGTATGGTTGAACCAGACCGACGTGCCAAATTTTACCAGAATCATTAAATTAATTTTGTCTCCAGGCTGTATTTATTAATGTAACTAAAAATTGAAAATTTAATCAAAAACCTAAGATAGATTTTTTCTAAATTATCGCGATAGCACGAATAACACGTAAAAAAACGGGTTCGTAGTTGTACTAGTAGTTCAGTGGTATAGTGTCTGCTTACGAAACTATGGGACTTAAGTTCAGAACTCCGATACTGATATTAAATTTTTAACATATATCATGTTTTAAGACTGGTTGTGATGCTGGATTTTTCGGAACGCGTGATGCGAGGTACATGTTTACATAGATATAAAACAGTGTATTTTGTGAGTCACTAGTCTCGTGTTAAATTAATTATAATTAATTATTAGTTATTATTATTATTAATTAGTTTTTGTCCGGAATCAAACCGGGGACCTTCCGCGTGTGAGGCACGCGTGATAACCATTACACTACGGAAACTTCGAAGAAGTTTCAAGTATATGAAATGAACACACAGACACACACACACACACACACACACACACACACACACACACACACACACACACACACACACACACACACACACAGCACGCATATTTTCTTGCAACTTAAAGATATATCACAATCTTTTTTTCATTCAACTATATAATTTGATTCTCTTATTTTCTTTTATTTCTTAAAAATTATTTATTAAATTTGAATAAAGAAATTTATTCAGACAACAACAATTGTATTAACATCCATATTATATTTCTATGAAGGAAGTGAAAACTATTTACTTTTCTTTTTTTCAAAAAGTTATATACGGCTAGTATGACTATTAAATTATATCTTCTTTTTTATGCAGGCACTTTTTGATTTAACATTAATAACACACATCCCTTAAATATTTCACAATATAGTTATACATTTTTTGAACAAATGAATTTTTGTTTGTGCATAAAAGTTATAGTTAATATGAGAATATAACCTTACTATAATATTTTGTTATGTACTGCCTATGAATGATATGAAATAAAATCACCATTAGCAAGTATTCATTTTCAATATTATATATATATATATATATATATATATATATATATATATATATATATATATATATATATACTCGTACAGTATAGACTTTTTTTACCAAACAATTTGTTTTGACCTATTCAATTTTTGTTAGCCTGAATAAAATGCTACACATTGTCATTTCTATAATTTAAAATAATTATTTATCAAATCATCACTAGCAAGTATACATTTTATTATTATTTGTAGACATACATTCCTTTTTCCTCTCTATAAGTATTGCATTGTTATAAATGAATATGTTGCATTAAAACTGAAAATCTTTTTTTACATGGATATTTTGCATTATTTATTTATTTTATAAACATGTAATGAATTAAAGAAGATGATTTGGCAAACCTAATTGGGATGAGATTATCGTTATGAGTAAAGTTTTAATTCCAATTTGATTCATTTTTAAAAATAAAGACCAAGACCATCCAGTACTATGAGCTTTTTAACTTTTTAAGCTTTCAGCACTTTTTAACTTTTAAGCAAAAAAATTACATAACAAACAAGAAGTAGCAAACAGTCTATTATAAATGTTACATCGTTTTGAATTAAAAAACGACGACCGAGCTAGTATTGCTCATAGTGCTAAATGGTCTTTAATTAATAAAAAATTAATCAAATTGGAATTAAAACTTTACTCATAACGATAATCTCATCCAAATTATTTTTGTCAAATCATCTTCTTTAATTCGTTAAATGTTTATAAAAAAATTAAATAATGCAAAATATACATGTAAAAAAAGATTTTCAGTTTTAATGCAACATATTCATTTATAGCAATGCAATACTTATAGAGAGGAAAAAAGGAATGTATGTATACAAATAATAATATAATAAAGTAGTAATAATAAAAGGATATTATACAAATATGATACCTATGGCAAGCGATGGGTTTGAGTTGAAACCAGAATGTGAAAAAATCAAGGCCAAAGTTGTCTAAGGATGTTTACATTCTATTCTTAGAGCGAATATAAATTAATGTTTTCTATATTTTGCATATATTTTCAATTATTATTTTATTGTAATTAACTATCTTTAATTAAGTGGTCATTTTCTTATTTACCTTATTTCTACAAGATGTGTGGGAGAGATTAACGTAAAAATATGAATATTTCAAATAAATAAATAACTTCAAGTTATCCCTTAGATATATGTTAAAACTTAAATTCTATTATTGAAATAATGTTAAACATTGTATTAAAATTGTATGGCTATGGAAAAAGTGAAGTCTTGTTTATGTGTCTTTCAAAAGATTAGTATATTCAAAAGATTAATATAGCTGCCTCAGTGGTCTAGTGGATAGCGTACTAGGCTTTCACCCCGAGGACCTGGGTTTGATTCCCGGCCAGGGCTTAGCATTTTCATACGCTACAAATCATCCCATTGTCTGCATTAGCCCAAGTGTGCACAATAGTCGGACGTTAAAAAAAAAAAAAATCAAAATATTATTGTCCGGAAAGTATGACTTTTCCATTATTTATATTTATATTCAAATTTACTATTTTTCTAATTATAATTCGTTGTGAATATATTTGATTAAAAAAAATAATAAATAGAAATTAGTTCAGTCATTAAATTTCTTGTTTAGTTTTTAAAAAAATACTACATTTAAAATGAAAGGAAAACTATGATGGAAATTGTATCTCTTATTTATTCTTATATTCAAAAGATTGGTATGTGGCAATTATAACTGTTTTATTATTTTATCTTTTTATTTATAATTATAATTTTTAGTTAAAATTGCTTATATGAAATTAAATCATCATTAGAAAATTTAAATTGTCACCACACACAAACACGCGCGCGCGCACGCACGCACCCACACACGCACACGCGCGCGCGCACACACACACACACACACACACACACACACACACACACACACACACACACACACACACACACACACACTCAAGCACGCACATATTCTTGCAACTTTATGCAACTTAAAGATCTATCACAATTTTTTTCTTTCAACTATATAATTTGATTCTCTTATTTTTTTATTTCTTAAAAATTATTTATTAACTTTGAATAAAGAAATTTATTCAGACAACAACAATTGTATTAACATCCATATTATATTTCTATGAAGGAAATGAAATCTATTTACTTTTCTTTTATTCAAAAGATTTTATATGGCTAGTACGAAGGTATTTAAATTATATCTTCTTTTTATGCAGGCACTTTTTGATTTAACATCAATAACACACATCCCTTAAATATTTCACAATATAGTTATACATTTTTTGAACGAATAAATTTTTGTTTTTGCATAAAAATTACAGTTAATATGAGAATATAACATATTATAATATTTTATTATGTACTGCCTATGAATTATATGAAATCAAATCAAAATTTGCAAGTATTCATTTTCAATATTCGTATATACATACAGTATAGACATAATTTTTTTTACCAAATAATTTCTGTTATTCTGAATAAAATGCTACACATTGTCATTTCCATAATTGAAAATAATTATTTATCAAATCATCACTAACAAGTATGCATTGTGTTATTATTTGTATAAATACATTCCTTTTTTCCTCTCTATAAGTATTGTATTGTTATAAATGAATATGTTGCATTAAAACTGAAAATCTTTTTTTACATGGATATATGGCCTTATTTATTTTTTTTATAAATATGTAATGAATTAAAGTAGATGATTTGGCAAACCTAATTGGGATGAGATTATCGTTATGAGTAAAGTTTTAATTTCATTTGAATAAACAAGTTCATTAATAAATACTTAAATTACTAATGAATACCGGTTCTACTACACTAACAGACCAGCCATAACATATATATTTGTGTGTGTGTGTTTGTGTGTGTGTGTGTGTTTTGTACACTGAAAAATAGTTATATTAAAGGTAGTTTTATTAAAGGATCGGTTGTTTTATCGGATTCGTAAAGATCAGCTGATTTCATTGAACAGCTATAATACGTTTTAGGTGATGTTATTAGGTTATGTTATTAATTTGTCGTGTTTTCGAACAAATTGTCGTAATTAAAATAAAAAAGGAAGAGAAAACATGATACGTGTTTTTTACCTTTGATTCAATAACCGATTTTTTAAAATTTAATATATATTTGTTTACAAATACGCAGACCAGATAAATACGTTCTATAATATATAGACTATTTAAATTATAATTAACGTCATTGTACTGCATACACGATACATCTAGCGCATAATTAATATGTTTACAGTTAAATCTTGCACTTTGTAAATAAACAAGTTTATTAATAAATATTTAAATTACTAATGAATACAGGTTCTAATACACGAACAGACCAGCCGTATAACATATATATATATATATTTGTGTGTGTGTGTGTGTGTGTGTGTGTGTGTGTGTGCGCGCGCGCGCGCGCGTGCGTGTGTGTGTGTGTGTGTGTGTTTTGTACACTGCAAAATAATAACGTAAATGTCCGATTTTAATGACGTTTGGCATTTACGTCTATTTATTTAATTTTTATAAAACACCTTTGTTATAAAACAAAAATGTTAAAAATCCAAAATAATAATCGACTTAAACTGTATAAATCAAATTTTGTTCATACTTAGTAAGCATCCGCAACAAAATAATGTCGTTATATCCCCAAAAAGATTTCTCAAAATCGATTAATCACATTTCGTTCAAGATTTTGTCACTTGAAAATTTTTAACCTAATACAGTGTGCAGATGAAGGTTTTTTTCTCATTTTTTCTATTAATTACTCCTAAATGTTGAAAAAATTGTGCAACGTTTATGCGCTATTTATTTGTTGTGACACAAAAGTAATAATCACACGTTAAAATTTTAATTTATGTGAAATAATTAAATTTTGTTACATTTTTGAAATAGAAATATGCGGTATTTAGGCCTATATATTGATATAAACTTGTTGCACACAAACAATCAACTCTTGTTCCATATACACTAATAATAACAGACACGGTACGGGTAAGTCAGATTAATTTTTCGTATTTTCAATAGAATTCAAAATTTTATTCTAAGAAGTGTACGATAAAAAGAAAATATTGTTGGAAATTTGCTTTTATCACGTCAGCAACACGGTTTTAGTTTTTTACTGGTTGCTTCCATACAGCGTTTAGGGAAAATGTAATGTGAGAAAGTTTGTGTTTTTATTTTGTAACTGAGGAGCGAAGCGAGGTCTCTGTTCCAACTCGACAGATTTATGTTCGTTTGTTTGTCACGCAATTTTGGCTATACGCATTAACCGACTGTTTTGAAATTTGGTATAAATGTACATAGCATAAAACCCAAACGACCTTTATGTAAGATTTTTCCCATTTGTTTTCATTTCAAAATGGTGGCCTCTGATTTATAATTACGATTGTAGGTAGTTTTGGCCAAAAAACATTGACCGATTATTTTCAAAAATTTGGTACGAAAGTATTTTGCATTAACGATATATGTATAAGATTTTTCAACGCTCAGTTCGGTTTCAATATGGCGGTCTTTTATTTATAATTAAGATTGTACACAATTTTGGCCAAATGCATTGACCGATTGTTTTTAAATTTTGTACCAAGATACCTTGTATAAAGCCCGAACGCAGTGTGTGTAAGATTTTTTCTCACTTGCTTCCGTTTCAAGATGGCTGCACCAATGGGTTTAACGATGACGCTTACAGGTGTTGATTGTTTCCTGTAAAACTGGCTGAACGTCAAGACCTATTATAATTTCGACTGCTTCATGGAGAAAGAGTATAAAATATCCAATAAAGATGGTACAGTAACATTTTCCCTCAGTATTTCGGTTACCTGTCAAATAGGCGGAAATATTACCAGCACGTCATAGTGGTGGAAGTGCCAGGATTAGCGGATGGACGTTTATATAAGCTGCTTTTTTCAGGAGCGTGTGAAGTAGAATATGTTCGCCAAGTTTTATTTAAGCTAACGTTGTGCAAAATGTGGGACTGGGAGAAGTTGAATGAATGAGAGAAGGTCACATGTTATCTTATCAGTACCGATAAGCACAGCTGCATGCTTCGCGCCAATTAGAGGAATTCAATAGATTATTAATTATTTTATACACAAGTATTCAGTAAGTGGTTGTTGGGTTGAACTTTAAACAAAACGTTCATAAAGAACTTGACCTTGGTATCAGCTGCGATGAAATATGAAATAAAAATGGTGCAATAATGTAATAGTTTGTCGATCGAACCCATTCACATATTAATTTTAATTGACTTTGTAACAATATGGCCGCTATTGTTGATCATAAAATAAATATTACAGACTACTTTACTTCCAACTCTTTGGACAGGTAAAAAACAACAAAAATATCGGCCTAATTTCTCGGTCAGATTTTGTTAAATTTTGTTATTAACAATGGACTCATAAATCAAAAATAATGTAACGATTTTTTTAAAAGAAATTAACGGTGTCTGGGTAAACCGAGAAAAACAAAACCAACTGAAAAGCGGACATTGTTTTTGCTTTTTTCCTAACAGTAAATTTCGTTTATTTCAAATTTGCTGAAACGCCTTGATTTGTGAAGTTTCATTATAGCATACGATCGAAAATTGACTAAAATCTGATGAACCGATTTTCTGAAATTTCCTTAAATAAGAATTTTAATAGTTAGGAACGAAATTTTGGGGGGTAAATATCGGTTCTGTACGTCTTACTTGGGCACGTACTGGCTGAAACTGAGCAAAATTTTGTCAAAAATCTATCAATTTGTGTAGATTTCAACTATATTAGCACTCACACAACACATACACGCACATCTAATGAAAACCACTTTTTAGGCACAATAGAACTCAAAATTAATGAAACTCCATCAAACTATTTTAAACCGAGAAAGTGATAAAAATGAAGTGATTATATTTGTTTTTTTTTAATCCTTAAAAATAAAAAAAATGTGATTCTTAAAACTGGTTCTAAAGATTTAAATTTAAAATTTAATTAACGTTACTGGCGGAAAACCGACTCACAAGCGTACCACAAAAATTGATCAGAAATTGTTCTGTCAAATTTTGATCACACATGCATTACATCTATATGAAGCAGATAGCTCAAAACAGTGTAATAACATTGAAATAGAATAAATTTATGGTAATAATAAATTTATCAACACCAAATCTTAAATTTAAATTCTGACTGTTTTTGAATTTTCTTTTATTTAAATTTTGTTCTATGACATATTCGTATGTGTATCTTCATACCTGACGAAACGATTTTGAGAGAATTTGTGTTATGTCGTTTTGTCGACAGTTTTCTAATGGGATTTTTTTTCGGGAAATAATTAAATATATGTGTATTGCACTACTTACTAACGAATTCCCGTTGGAATTCTCTGGGACGCCAATCCCGAATTCTAAATGCATTTTTTGGTGGTCGTATATATATATATATATATATATATGTGTGTGTGTGTGTGTGTGTGTGTGTGTGTGTGTGTGTGTGTGTGTGTGTGTGTTTGTGTTTGTATAATCATGTTCATTTACGCAATGTTAGTCCGATTTTATTCAAAAATCGTTTTCCATAGTAGCTTACAAAAGTTGGTTAACCAGAAAAATCTGGCCAACAAGTTCAAGACGGTGATCATTTAAATCATTCAAAAACTTTTTCTTGTGAGCCAACTGCATGGTGACATTTTAATTTATAAAAAGTCCTTTTAAATTAAGAAATTTTATTTGAAAGCGGTCAGGGTTCATTTTCTTATTCTCAGTGCAAATTGAAAGCTCAAAAGTCTACTATATGCAGATTTTAATGCTTTTACGACAGTGAAATCAAAATTCCATAAAGTGGGTACGGTAAAATTACTTTTGGAAATTCGCTTCCATCACGTCAGCGAGACATCTGATGGTTGCAATTATTAATTAACTACTATGTGTTATGTGCGAAATATATGCTTTAGTCTAAGCGGTGTAAAAAATATTTTTCAATTTTCGGAACCCAAAACTTTGCCAAAGTGTTTCAACTAACACATTTAGGGAATAACCTATACTAACTTTCACATCGAACTTGAACCTTTGACTTTGATAAGTGAAATATTTTTTGTTACATCATAATTATAATGGGGCCAACGTTTTATCGGAAATGTTTCAGAGAAGTGTGATACCACGTGTGTGTGTGTGTGTGTGTGTGTGTGTGTGTGTTGTGCGCGCGCACAAAACTCAAAGTTAGGTCAATGGAAGACGGGAAAATCAGGACATCGCATCAAGGAATACGATTTAAAGAGTAATCTGATTAAGACAATTAGAAATCAATTTAGGTCGCAGTATCTAAAAAAATTGCAAATAAAAACCATAGAAAGCCATAAAACAGGCATATAATCGGATCTATCTTTTTTTTTACACACGCGCGCGCATGCGCACGTGCGAGTAATGATAAGATTAACGTCACACATCTAGTTGATGATCAGGTTTCATTTTGGGTTTTTAAAGCCGACTCGTAAATCAATCACAGATTAGCGAAAATAATCTTTTAAGTTACCGATCTGTCAGAAATAACGAAATACTAGTTCCAGTGAATATTAGACTTGTAACTTAGTACCTTGTAATTGTTAAACTGGTATTATTTTGGAAATAGGCTCAAAGAAAAATCACTGTGATTTTACTGAAAATTTCTATTGAAACGACTATGAATTATAACGAATTTAACAATGGTGAACATGGAAATGAGCTTCACGTGGGTCGAGTGACGTCACTTCCTGCTGCACAATACTGACAGTACACTACGCTACACGCTTCGTTTCGCCCTCTTATCAGATACATCTATCTGTCTCGTGTGCTGAGGTCAGGTGCAAGAATATCGCATTAACTTTCTCACATTCTGCTACTAAAAAAAACGTGTTAGATACGAAAGAAAAAAATATTCAATTGCTATCCCGAGTCACACATTTTAAGGGGTCAGTTAATTTTTTTTATTTATTTATGTAAATAACTCCAGTAGGATGTCCAACCCACTTCTACCGCCAACAACCGTAACTCAAAGTTGTGTAAGCTTACACAGTATAATTACTGAACATGTTAACTAAAACACAATAAATAAGTTGTTTGTATTCAAAAATACATAAATATTTCACTGTTAACAATTCAAATACACGAATAAACAGATGTGGTACAAAATCAGCTGTTTATTTAAACATTAACTGAAGGTAATGCTTGCACCAACGTAGCAATATTTTGCTATGCCCTTGCATGTAAAAACATTCGAGTTACGTAAACCTGATGGTTTTATATTTATAGAATATAGGCTATGTCTATAGCATTCTGTCTGTCGCAAGTTTGGTCCGATTTAATTAAAACTTGGCACGAAAATTGTGTTTATTTAATTTCAAAATGATGGCCAATCAATATTTTAAAACTGCTTTTCTTAATTTTAATCTAATTTCACCACTGTAATACAAAAAAAATATTGATTTCATGTTTAATAATGCATCCAGTGATTTCTTCAGAAATTTAATCTATTTAACCGCCTGTTATTTTATTTACTTATGTCATATGACGCGTTTCGCGACTCAGGTTCCATCTTCAGTCGTTAACTCCTAGGAGGCTTATTTAATAGGCTATAAATAAGCGTAAAAATGTATATTAAAAAACACATAGAGGGCCACGTTAATATATTTATCTCGGTGTTTATGTGCGATGTGTTGATTTTTTTACGTAAATCTTAATGTGTTGACGTCCTAATAGAGTGAGTTCTGAAGATGGAACATTAAAACCGAAACGCGTCATATGGTGTAAGTAAATCAAGTCACAGACGGTAACATTTTTAATGTAACTTATTTACATGATGAAGCCAGATTTTCGAGAATTTTTAAGCTAAAAACTCTATCAATAATTTTAAGGCTGACAGATTTTGTGTGCATATTAACATTTTCCGTTTATGTAATATTGAAATTTGGTTTGTTTTTTTTTAAATTCGTTTGCATTTTTGTCAGCGAGACAGTTGCGTGCCGCGCCGCGATTATTTCGTTTAGAGATATGTAATTATGTAACTGATAATGTAGGCACATTCACTTATTTACGGCTTAATACTTAGAGAAAGAAGGGGGGAGAGAGAGAGAGAGAAAGAGAGATACTGCTATTGACGTCACACGTTATAATGACAGCCTGTACAAATCAGCATATTGTCTTACTCCTCCCATTCCATAGTCACTTTGTAATTAAACATGTCATTCCTCATTTAAAAGTTGCTTTTTGGGTTCACAGAAGCGTCTGTATGTCGCTCACGTTCCCCTTAGCGTCTAAACGGCAAGCTTGAACGGTCGTTGAACATTTGATTCTTTTATGAAAAAAAAATGATATCACTAACACAAATTACAGTTGCAGCTCAAATTCAATTACAGTATTTACAAAAAAAACCTGTTCTAAAGTTACTCACGTGAAAACGGTCTTATTTCTTAAAACTACATCAATCAGATTTTGATAAAATTTCGATCATAATATTTAACAAAAATCATACAAGCGAAGTTCAAATAAAACAAAAGTAAGGTTGAAGAGTTAATTGAGAAAAAACCCAACGGTTGTCAGGGTTTGTTTTTAGTGAGTTTCCGTTGGAAACTGAACAATTAGAGCGACTCGTCTAAGTTAATTACTGAAGGGTCGTAGTTGTTTAGCGCGCCCACGTTTGCGATTTTTAATTCAAAATTGGCACAGTAATCGATTGTGGTAATACCTTGGATACATTCGTTAATCAGCGAAATTAATTCAAAAGTTTCAAAATGGCGGCCATTTCGAATCTTTAAAAAGCCATTCCTTTTTTGTTCTGTCTAAAAATCGTTTTGACTGTTTTGAAAATCTGATTTCACAATCGCTGTCAAGGTTAAAAACTGCATAAATTAGTATAAATTAACAATTTTAATTTGACGGCGGTCGGGGTTCATTTTGTTGTTTTCTACATAGTTTAAATAAAGTTTAAAATGTTAGCATATGAAGACCTTAATGCTGATTATGAGGGTGAAATCAGAATTTCAGCGAAAGTCAAGATAAAAAAAATTTTTAAATTGGCTTTTATCAAGGCAGCAATACAGCAGGGTTATTTCTACTTACTTAAAACCTAGATTTTACAGTACAGCTCTTAAACTACAAATTGTTGGGATATAGCGACAAATACGTTTTTGTAGGCTAAATACTTTTAGACTTACATATCAGTAAAATTTTATGAAAATCGTTGCAGCCGATTTTGAGAAAATCCGATTTAAACCATTTAAAAATGGACAACAAAATGGATTTAATTTTTTTCTAGATATGGGGGCGCGCGTGCGCGCGTACACACACAGAAAGAGAAGAGGATTCAAGTAAACCCCATTTTTATTTATTCATTAAGTCTATGGTAATTCGTATAGCAAGAAAGCAAAATCAGTCAGCTGAAAATTACGTAGGCTACTTTGAGGTGAAAAATTTCAGTTTTTGTTAAATATTATAATTTTAATATGATTCAGTTAATGAATTTGATTTACAAGGCATTGGGCTAGCTGTTTTGAAAATTTAGGAATTTTGACTGTTCAAATCGTTCTAAAAATGTTTAATAAAAAGTAGAAATAAACTAAACAAAATACAAAACGTAGAAGCGAAAACATAATTCTATGAAACTAAATAAACGGCTCCACAAGCGTCAACCAATCGTTGTCACTTTCATATATTTCTCCGAAAAATTCGGTCGATCGACAAAAACATCAAATCAGAAAAAATTGTCATTAGACTTGTTCAAATTTTAGTTATATATGAACATTAATAAGTCAAGTCAGCGTTTCAAATTTGAAATAAAAGACATTTACTATGTAGGATTGAATCGAAAAAGTCTTTGTTTTTCAAAGCCAAATCAAATGTAGTTCATATGTAGCCCTACTTCAAAATAAACTTAAGTGTTGCTGTACATCCAAAATCAGATTAGTGTTGTAGGAAAACTGAACAACTAGCATAATTTCTCAAAATCGGTCCCTCAGAATTCGCTTAAATTGTTTAAATATGAAGAATTATAACTAAAGACAGCGCAGCAAATTATTAATAAAAGAAATTTTCCGACATCATATACGGTATTATCGGAATCGACTAGAAACTATGATGAACAAATTAAAACATTTCCGTTGCATTTGTCGCCATTTTGCGAACCAGTTTGTTTGGTACTGTTTACTGTTGTGCAAGTTCTAAATTTTTCGAATACAATAACATTCGTTTAACTGCGGCTTCCGTGACGCTCGCAAACTTCAAATATGACAGTAGCTATAAGCCTATTTGTTTTGCTATGGCGTAAACACAATCATTAGGCACAGCTAAGTGTGATAAATTTGCAACAGCTGTTCGTATAAACATATGTTACCAACGTCAGCCATTGTTGCAATGTACACATTGTAAATATTTTGAATTTAGGCATTGTACCGTGTTATAAATGCAAAAACATTACATAACCTTTATAGACTTTATTTTTTAAGGAAACTTTCATTTCAAAATGATCTATTGACCCGTCAATTTAAAAATAATCATTACGGTGAAAAGACAGTGGAAGTTAACATTTATTTGTATAGTAGGATATATCAATATAGCGGTCGCAATTTTTATCTGATTGACAAGTTCGTCCAGCGAAATCCGTTCAAAAGTTTCAAAATGGTATCTATACAAAATATGAAAAAAATCAATACTTTTTGTCAATACTATTTTGAAAATATAATTTTACAATCAGATATTGTTTAAAATTCCTATAAATGGTGTATTTAAAATCATAATTTCAAGATTTTAAAGTATTAATGCATATTTTAACCTTGATTACATTAATGAAATCAAGTCAAAAATGTGATGACGTTTAGGTTAGAATTTGTATTTTAATTTTTTAAATTAAAAAATCCCATCCAAAATTATAGTTTATATGATATTAAATGTTAGGGAAATTTTCTTCTACTACGTTAGCTGTCAGGGAAATAACAGCTGTGTGCAGCACTTATTTATATTTACACCTAATGTAGCCTATTTATATGCCACGTTTTAACATTTCAGCATGTCTGAGAGTAGGGTCTACGAAATAATTTTTATTTTTTAGTTAGTCAGTTGCCACGTTTAATTTTGAAAAATTAACAATTACTATTTTTGGGGAAAATATGTTTTTACACTCCTGATCCTCCATAAAAAACATATTTTTGTAATTTACGTGTTTTTCCAAATAAAATAATTTTCTAAACTACCGTTTAAACGTTGTGGTTACGTAAGGATTCTTTACAAAACGTATTAATCTACAAACTACATGTTTAGCCTACGGTTATAAAATACGAATTATCTTTTATCGTTAAGACCGACATTTTTTTATTACATCATTAAGGTTATAATAACACTTAAGTTATTTATTCGTTATACATATCTTTATGTTAACGAACATGGCTCACTAATGTTTAATTTTTTTATTAAATAAAAATGAGCTTTTGCTATTCTTTCTTAAGTAGAGCTGTGAAACAAGATGCGTACACCTCTAGATTTCAGTCTGCTGAATTTTTGAACTGTAGTAGGTTCGAGACTCAGTTACTGCTGACAGTTACCTTTCCCGCCGATCCTTCGTCCTTATTAGTTTAACTATGGACGTTAAGGAAGCAAAATTAAAACGTACTCATTATTCAGATATCGCTTAATATTTTAAAAACACGGTTTTACGTATCTATAACCACCTCAAGTTAGCAACCAATATAAGAAAACCATCGTTTATATTGTCTAATTTTTTAAGTGATCTAAGTCAAATCTGAAAAATAATGACTGTAAACAAAAAAAATAATAAACGAAATATAAATACTCAAATCACAAACTTAAGAGAGTATTTTATAATAAAAGAGAAATTATGATTTTTACTTTTATCCGGTAATATATGATGGGAAAGAGCGGAAGAATGTATCACGACTTTTTGTTTTTTCTTCTGCGTTGATAAACGTAAATTTCGAAAATATAGTTCGTACAAAGATTGAAAGGGTGGCTTTTTTCAAAACTATAAGAAGTTTTCTCTCCCACTGTATGATTTGTGAAGAAAGTATAGCACTGTATAACGATAGTGTAAAAACTATCTTGTAGTATGACTGACCTAAACATTCAGTCTGTTCATATCTCGAGTCTACTTTTATTTCTTTAATGCTTTTCTTTATCAGAGTACTTAAAGGTAGTATTTTTCGAAATAAACTTTTTTTGGTCAAATGAAGTCAATAAGCATCCAAACAAAAAATACCACTACGTTCCCAAAATATCTGTTTCGGCAGATAACGTAAAAAACTTCGAAATTGTCTTATCTTTCTAAAACTCTGTTTACCGGAAATTCGATAACGTGACATGTTTAATACATTAACATGTTTGGGAACAAACAAAAGTTACAACTGACCGAGCGAAGCGACTTCTCTGGTTCAACTCTTCCGTTCGGTGTTTGGTTGTGTTTGTAACACAGTTTTGGCCAAACGCACTGATTGTTTTGCAGATACCTTGTATAAAGCACAACTGACGTTTGTGTAAAAATATTCATTTCCGTTTCAATATGGCTGCCGAGATGATGTGTTTTGCTGACCGAACGGCTAGTCCTCTCACAATTGTGACCGTTAATTGTGGGGGAAAACAGTATGCAGTTTCCAATAATGTCGGTCCGGTAATATTACGGCTTCTGGTTGAGCGCGTCAAAGTGCTGTCGTGAAGCAGACAATTAAGAATATACTGCGAGGTTTACTGTGCTTTGAACTAATATTAATTTTGGTGCAGAAATATACCAGCTGTGAGTAAAATACACATATCGAGCAACGCTAAAGCAAACAAATTATATTTAAAATATCCAATCACCTGTTATCTGATATAAAAACTACTTACTTTTTTGATTAATGGTTAGATATAATATTAGGTACTCATACTTTAAGTTGTTATAGTCTCTACAATTCTGCACACGTCTAGAGACTAAACAGTTAAACCGATTTTAATCAAACTTATGTGGATTTACTAATTTGATCATGTTTCTCTAGACGTTCCTTTTTTTAGCGAATTGTTTTTTGGGATAATACCAATAAAAAAGGTTTACGCAATAACGAATATAATTTTCATAAAATGTCGGTTATGTGTAAAGATTCACAAGTCAAATAAATGTTACTAATCATAACGAACCATGCAGTCGGGCTTATTTAAAAAGATTAGTTATCGATATGCCGGTTTTGTATCGATAACTCTTGAACATAAATGTTTATAGTAATATTTAAGTGTTTTTGAGTAATATAAACTGCACCTAAAATATTGTGTTATTTTAAAACAAATTTTTGAATAGGTTAACTACGAACAACCAGTTATAGTCTTGATCAGCAAAGAGGAGGGCTTAAAAACTAGACAAAAAAGTTCCACTAGGCTTAATTTTTTTTCGACACACGCACACACACACACACACACACACACACACACACACACACACACACACACACACACACACAAAATCATGTTTAGGTTTAATCTTCTCACGGTTTACCAAAATCTTACAAAGAAGAACTTTCCGGACTTTGATAAATTGCTTTTTCAACATATTATAATTTCCATTTTAAATACTATACTCAAACATTTTTGAAAATAAATAGTAGTCTATTAGCTACATTTTACTAAAAGTTATTTAAGATAATTATTAGTCGATTTTCAGGAAATCGATTTCTTTATTTGCAGAAACCCTTTTAAAACAAATTTGATTTATTTTTATTTATAATTGCGCGTAGAAAAGCTTTCAAAAAGCCAACGTATTTACGTGTTTTATTAGGCATTCGATGTTCATTCGATGTTTGCAAAAACTATCATACGGTACCACTAGTGAAAACAGCAGAATCATTGGTACACAATAAGCATGCAATAAAATATAATATTACATTTTACAATTCAAAGTTTGTTTTATAGTAAAAGATAATAGAAAATTTACAGCTAAATAAATTAAAGTTACGAAAGGAACAACGACCTTGGACGAATGACCTACTGTAGGCCTATCGTTACAGTAACATATTGCAAGGTCTTACCTGCATCAAAGGGAGTCCTCCACCCTCTACTGGCTTACAAAGGGTTGGGGTGGTAGCACGTGATTGTACCGGTGCGACTTTGCTGTTCTTCTTTTCCTTTTCCGCATTCATTTTCACAAAATTTTCTTTGAACGTGTTTCGTAAAATTTTTAATATAGTAAAAAAAAAGAAATTTATTTTTTAATTTTTTTTTATGAAAACGAATTGTGTCACACTAGATCGGCACACGCACACACACACGCTCAAAGCCGACGCACTAAAGGAAAGAAAAAAAACACGTTTGAACAAATTTAGAAGGCTTAGGCTAGGCTCGTGATATCGTTGTGGGAGTCTATGCCAGTGCGCAACGTCCGTGCGCATCTGCTGTCACGCTCCGCGCGGAGTCGTAAGGAACTTTCCGTTTCAATTATGCAATAATTGATTAGATGCAATTAAACTGCCGCTGGGCTACTTCGATTAATTTTACAGTTTAATCATTTACGTTGCAAGATTAATTTTAATTTTAATAGCGGTTGTAGCTTTCAGGTTTTTGAAACTTTGTTTAGAAAACAAAACGTGCACGAGTTTCTTATAACCTAACTACAGAAATATGCTGAAATCGTACGATAGGTTTTTGAGGTATTTGAACTGAGATACGGTAAGTGTTTGCCGGATAGCATATTTAACAGAACTAATAGCCTGCTAAAATCGAATGATAAGATGCAAAACATAACTCAGGCCCTTAGTCTAAAAAAAAGTTATTTCAATAAAGATTGACTAAATGGTGCTTTACAATGTTAGGCGAAAAAAATAATATTCTCTTTGTAAAATACCTTTTCGCAAAAAAGTTATGTATTCAAATAATATACAAAAAAAGTTACCTTATGAGAGTAATTAATAAATGGTACCCGAGTTTCATACTGTTAAATTTTAAAAAGATATTTTAATGAACTACTTAATAAATTACATATGTTGCAATTTCCCCAAAAACAGTTCTAAAGCTACTGACAAAAAAGGACTACCTCGGTATAGGCCCTACTATCTCACATTCATTTCATTAGATATATTTTTTCGGAAGTAATCGGAATAAAAAGAAAAACCACGACCGCTGTCAGGTTGTTTTGTTATCCACATTTACTTTTCAGTTAATGTTCAGTTGGTATTTTGTAAGTGTTTAAATCAGTTTCACAGATTGGACAAATAAAGCTGACTGCAATACATTTAAAGTTGGACAAAGTTACCTGGCCACGTAACCAACTGCACATGTTACAGAATTTAATTAAAATCGATTAATTCCTTTAATCTCCAGCTGTGTGCACTGAATGACGTCTAAACAAAATAGCCCACTTGTTAATATTTAGGAGAATTTAAAAAGGATAAAACCATCAAAATCGATCACCACTAGTCGATAACCTTTAGTGTATCGATCCATTGCTAACACAATAGCCATACTTTCTACATTGTACAGTGAAAAGAAATTCACTTAACGCCTAAATGCATTGTTTGACTTTCATCTCTTTCGAAATTATAAATATTTATATCAGAAACGCAATTTAAGATTTATAATGTCCGTAAGTACAAGTTGTTACACGTTATGGCTACGCCCGCAATTATAACGTAGGTAATACGATTTATAGTCGATTTTCAAAATCAGAATAGGTTCATTTCAATTTAATATATTTCTATATGCAATATTATACGATTTATGGTATAGGTATTTCTTTATCTTTATTTATCAACTAGGTGGCCTAGTTGATAGCGTACTGGGCTTTCACCCCGAGGACCCCGGGTTCGATTCCCGGCTAGGGCTTGGCATTTTCATACGATATAAATCATCCCATCATCTGCATTAGCCTAAGTGTGCACAATAGCCGGACGTTAAATACAAAAAAAAAAATTCGGCTAAGACATATAGATTTTTGCTAGTAGACACTATAGAAGATATAACTGACCGTGGAGAAGCACGGAGTTCCCAAGTGTATTCCTGCTACTCTTAACGCCTGACTCTGCTACTTATTGTCATTGTAAATGCCAACTTCAATCGAAACTGCAATCTTTTAAATTGAAAGGCAGGTTGTTTGGAATTATCAGGATAAAGTTATATGAATTTTTGAATTTTAAAAAATTAAAATCATTACAAATGTAAGCTTATAAACAATAATTTTGTAATAAATAATAACATAGATTAAGATTTTTAAACCGGTAATACATTTATGTCCGTCTCAGGTAACTAAACCATGTTCATTCTAAATTTCATCTCAATCGGTCCAGTAGTTAACGCGTGATTGAATAACAAACAAAGAAACACACACACACACACACACACACACACACACACACACACACACACACAAACTTCTAGATTCATAATATTATATTAAAGAAGAATAAAACATTATTAAAACGTCACTGTTGTACAGTTAATACATATGACAACACTAAATACTAAATAATAAAGTTGAACGGGATAAGTAGTATAATGGCATTTTAAATAATTTAAGTATTTATTATTCACATCAACTAATATTTAATAAATGTATAAAACGTCACTGTTATACAGTTAACACTTGTCACAAAACTAAATACTAAATAATTAAGTTGGACTGGGTAAGTAGTATAATGGCGTTTAAAATAATTTTAATATTTATTATTCACCAATATATAACAATTGTACACCAATACGTATACCAATATATAATATATGCATATAACATCACTGTTTTACAGTTAACACATGCCACAAAAGTAAATACTAAATAATTACGTTTAGATGGGTAAGTAGTATAATGGCGTTTAAATTAATTTTAATATTTATTATTAACGCCTACCAATATATAATAAATGTATAAAACGTGCGTCAAAACTAAATACTAAATAAGTGAGTTGGACTGGGTAAGTAGTATAATGGTGCTTTTTAAAACCAGGAAAAGGCCTACGTTCATCTCAGGTACCTAAACATGCTCTCTCGAAATTTCATCTCAATTGGTCCAGTAGTCAAAGCGTGATTGAATAACAAAGAAACACACAAACTTTCAGAATTATAATATGATTAAGATAAGATTATGAATATTTACAACCGCTATTTACTCTCATTTTCTAATTAAAACATAAAAACATGTCCGACAGTAATTTTTTTAGGTTTTTTACGAAAAATTCAATGTAATGACGTTTATACGCTAGAGAGATATTACAGGCCCGGTGTATAGCTGCAGAAGTTGTCCATATTGAACGAGTACATCGAACTACATGATCCTTCGACCAAGTGAAAGCATTTGATTTATGGAGATGCTAATTTGTTAAAGATCAAGGCTCTGGTTAGCCTCGCTTCGTACTTTCTGTCAAAACATTTCATAAAACCCTGTAACGAGACTAACAGACCAAGACGTAAGACGCCAAGAAAGTGTTGCAACCGCGAGTAAGCATCAAAGACAACGCGACTTGATTTGGCATTGTTTAATCCTGCCTTTTAACTTACACAGGGAGTTTTTTTAATATCGGGTAATATCCGAGTCAAACATATTTGAACAGATTGCTTCGTTATCAGCTGATTTTGAACAATTGTTTTTCTATGTTTACTTTAAAATTTACGTGGTCTGGAATGTCACTGATTTCGCGGAAATTTGAGCAAGGATCTTCTAATTTTAAGGCCGAATTTTCGTAAAACCTTAGGTCAGAACGTGGAGCGTAACGAATATAAAAATGGTTATATTGTCATAGTACACTAGAAAAAGCACTAAGTTATTTTCCACCCTCGTCCTTTTACATAACAGACCAAATCTGTGTTAACTACACCTATCAGACAAATGGAGGTAAGATACAGATAGACAGATAAATAATTCTTCACATCCTACACGCACTTTCTGATTCGGATTTCGGTATTCTTTTGGAAATTCCACGAAAAGGTCAGCATGAAAAAATTTCGCCGCATATTTTAGCTGCTTCAATGGAATTTACTTGCATTACCAAAACAGGTGTGGCAATAATGCAAATAAATTTTCAGTATCGGTTTTCCATTAAATATTCCACAGATGGACACACGGGTTAAAGTTCAGTTTGGCCTCTCCTGTACTTACACAAGCATGGCTTGCAGAAACATAGCCTGTAATCTGAAACCTGTTTTGTTAGATTGTGCATTTACAAAATTATTCTGCGAACCTGCCAACTTGTGCACCTAGATAAGCGTGCATTTATTTGCAAATTTATATTCTGCATGTAGAAAGTATGGCGATGGTGTAAAATCAGATCTTGAGATACTCGTAGTCTAAAAAAGTTGTTTTACTGAGACTTCTGGCCGTCTGTGTCTATGCTAAAGCCTTGTCAAATTCACCGATTTTGATAAAAATTTACCACAGTTTAAAAATCTGTAAGCCCTTTTTAAAAAAAAAACTGTTCAAAATCGGCTGTATCGATTAGATAAAAACATTGTCCGTAAGGACCTTCGTTAATGAAACTACACACCCACAGGTTCGTCAGTACAGCTCTCACCTCTCATACTTTACATTTTAAAGCTTTACAATAAATGTAAAAGAGCCGATAAAAGGTTTGTAAACAAAATTCCATGGGCAGTATAAAGTTTCCCCGTAAGAGTGCAGCACAATGCAGATATAATTGATAGAAATAATTAATTGCGTGTGTGTACCAATACAGTTGATTATTTAAAAAAAATTGTTGAAAGTAATATTGAAATTACAACTGTATCCAAGACGTAAATGGTTATTGAACGAATCAGTTTTGAAAGTAGAATCGGTAAGACAATCTAAACAAGTTCTAATATGTAAGTGTTAGTAAATAAAAGTCTCTGCTTTTAGTAAACAGTAAATACTGTAATCTAATTTTGATATGTAATATAAAATCCAGTTATTGTAAATATTTCAATAAAGAACGATGTTAGGATTCAGTTATTAATTTTATAGGTTATATTTTAAAATACTAAAGTAGGAGAAAGTAAGCCCTACTGTATTAGATAAATATAATAACAGCATTGCTTTAATAACATGTCATACAAGTATTAAATATAACTATGTCTATTTTAAGATAAGTTCATATGGACAAAAAATAGTAGGCCGACATAGCTTTGCAACGATTTTACTTCGGAAAACGTACAGTAATCTTAAAATACAAGTACTGAATTAAAGGTAAGTGTATTATAGTAATTAAATAGTAGCCAATGGTATTATTTTATTTGCAAAATTCCTGCTTTTTTACGTTCATTTACGGATAGCGATTTCACAAAAAAAATCCTAACCTCTTTTCCTTTCCTTTCAAGCACCAATAAGGAAAGTTATGATTGAAAGTTTTCGTAGGTTTTATATACTTCAACTATATTTCATAAATATAGTGCTATAACACTGTTCAACTTCCTGCTGTATATGTTGTATATTATTCGTTTATTTTCCAATTAATTGCGAAAGAATGGGTACACTAGTACTTTCTTATAATTACGAAAATAAGTTTAAATTAAACCTGGTCCAACCTTTAAAAAAAATATCATAAATAGTTATTAATATTTAAAGTATTTTCTCAAATCGTGACACTTTTAAAAGTTCAAAATTGATAAAAATAAAAATTAATCAATTTGTCTGAAATGTTTTGTTAAATCTAAGACAAAATTCCAGGGGTAGTATAAAGTTTCCCCGTAAGAGTGCAGCACAATGCAGATATAGTTGACAGAAATAATTAATTGTGTGTGTGTACCAATACAGTTGATTATTAAAACAAAAAATTGTTGAAAGTAATATTTAAATTACAACTGTATCCAAGACTTAAATGGTTATTGAACGAATCAGTTTTGAAAGTAGAAACGGTAAGACAATCTAAACAAGTTCTAATAAGTAAGTGTTGTTAAATAAAAGTTTCTGCTTTTAGTAAACAGTAATTAAGTACAATTAAGTAAGCATTGCTTATTAATCAGTGTATAGCTGTTATTTGACAAACACAAAGCAGCTGTTGTTGATAGAATCAATTGTTGTGATAAATTATTAATTACTTCCATTTCGGTAGTGAATCCTCTGTTTTTAAAACATTGCTAATAGAGTGTTTTACTCTACAATATTTGTTTTTAGTCTCTTAGTATGGAGTTCCAGTGGCATAACTTTAAATAGAGGCAACAATTTGCGTGGAGCTTTATTAATCTGAGAGAAAGCACATAGATATTTTTCCCGAAGTATAACGGATTTAACCGACCACACCCGAGTGCAAACCAAACGTGAAAAACAAAATAATCGCGACAAACAGCAGTCTCGCTGACGTCATAGAAGCGAATTTTCAAAAGTACTTTTTTTTATCTTATCCTATTTGAAACTCTGGTTTCATAAATCATCTCAATTAGTATTGAAATATGCATATATTAGCACTCCAAACTTTCGAATTGAATTGAAAATACGAAAACGACCCTGACAGCCGTTAAATTATATTTCTTAATTTCAACGGTTTTTGAAAATTGAAAATGCTAATTTATGTAGTTTTTAACGTTTAGTCTATTACAATGGTGAAATGTGATTTTAAGAAAAATTTAAAACAAAAAAGTCTACATTTTTGAAGACCTAAAATGGCCGCCTTTTTTAAACTGTTGAGCAAATTTTGTTACTTAACGAACTTGTCCCCGCTATTTCCATATTCTATTTTTATGCCAAGTTTGGATCAAATCGGAAATCGGTTATGGTTCGTTTAACAATTTCAAAATGGCGGTAATTTTAAATATTTAAAAATGCTTAACATTTTTGCCTGAAATCCAATTTCACCATCGTAATCGGCTTTAAAAAAACAGCATAAATTCTGAATTTTCAAAAGTGTGTTGAAATTAAACAATTTTTTAACGGTGTCAGGGTTCGTTTTAGTATTTTCAATGTACTTTAAAGGTTTTAAATGATATTATATGCAGATTTAAATGCTGATTATGATGGCGAAATCAGAATTTCAAAAAGGGGTAAGATAAGGAAAAGTAGTTTTGGAAATTCGCTTCTATCCCGTTAACGAT